>CAWUFW010003846.1:0-255753 GCA_963921515.1 Calotriton arnoldi
CGGCTTGATTATGAGTCAGGACGAATATATACATTTGCAAAAAAATTTGACCCGGAAAGAAGGCAAAAAATTCAAAGTGGTGCTCAACAAATTGTCTCCCAGAGTGAAGCCAGCTCGGATACTGGCTCAGAACAAGAGCAAGAGGAATCAAGCGGGAGAGGCATAAGAGATGTAAGGCTTGCCATTACCGACGAGTTCCGTTTTATGCTACTGGAGCAACAAACCGACCATCGTTCCGGGAGAGGACGTGGGAGAGGAAGAAGCCGGGGAAGAGGAAGAGGAGACAAAGAAGAGGAGGTGAGGGATATAGGAGGAGCACAAGACTGGCAAACAAAACGATCTCTGCGCTCCAATGTGAAGAAACCAATGAAGAAGTGATTCGAAATAATACAATTATTAATTTAAGTACAGTGACTTTGACAGAAGAAGAAGAATCGATACTGGAATTAGGACTTTCATTCTGTGACAGTAATGAATTTAATTATCCGCATAGCAGAATGGACCTGTATCGATTTATTCGGAAATTGAAATTGGCCAAAATGCACTGTAATCGTATTGCCTAGAACACCGAAAGACAGGAAATATTGTTGGATCCTCAAACTGAATTGAATATCTTAAGTGTGAGTGATGTACCTATTTTGACAGATCTAATAACTCTAGCGACAAATACTAACATAGCGATGGAGAACATTGAAGTTGGGAATGAATTATCTGAATGCAACGAACAAACAGAACTAATGACATTGAGTTTAAAAAGAGGGGATTATACTCCGTTCCGGCCACCCTCCAGATTTATTCCTCAGACGCCTAGAGATAATCTGGATATTTTTGGGGAAAATGTGACGAAAGACCTAAAACAAATGTATTATGATTCAAGCCAACAGAAAAAGCAAATGAATCCGAAAAAAGCGTTAATTCATCAAACTGTGGCAAAGTTACAAAAGGAAGAGGGAGTATTGATAAAACCCTCTGATAAAGGGGGAAATGTTGTTTTGTGGGGCCGTGAAATGTATAAAAAAGAAGCACTAAGCCAATTGAATAACCACGAATGCTATCGGAGGATTAGCATGAAAGAATATGAAGAAGTTAAGGAACTGTTTTTTAAAAGACTGGAGGTGTGGCAACGAGAAGAACTACTAAGCTGGGATGAATTTAAATTCATCAAAAAAGAGAAACCGGTAATACCTGTGTTCTATATGCTCCCAAAGGTGCATAAGAGCACCACCACACCCCCAGGCAGACCAATAATTTCTTCATGTGGTAGTCTGTTTGAAAATGCATCAAGATATATTGATTATTTTTTAAACCATATTGTTAGAACATTGACTTCATATATAAAGGACTCCTCTGATTTCCTAAAATGTATCTTCGATATATGTTGGGATGCAACAACCATGATTTTAGTAACACTAGATATCTCCACATTGTATACAAGTATACGACATGCAGATGGTTTAAAAGCAGCAGAGTACTTTTGGAATAGAAGACCAATAAGATTTTTAAAGCATAATCAAATGATCTTAGAGTTAATGGAGTGGTGTTTAACCAAAAATATATTTTTGTTTGGTGAGGAATTCTTTATACAAGAGCAGGGGACGGCAATGGGCACCTGCTTCGCCCCCAGCTATGCCAATTTACATCTGGGCTGGTGGGAGGAGCAGGTGCTCGGAGGGCCGCCCCTAGAACAGTGGTCAGATAATATTCTACTGTGGGTCAGGTTTATAGACGATGTTTTCGTACTGTGGCAGGGTACGGAAGCGGATATTGAGCAATTCATCATAAACCTGAACCAGAATTCTTTGAATTTACAGTTTGTGGGACAGTATAGCAAAACCACCATAGACTTCCTTGATATTAGGATTAGACCAGTGGGGGAAAAATTTGAGACCACTGTCTTTAGGAAAGTTACTGCTGGGAATACAATCCTGCATGCAGAAAGTGCCCATCCTGCACCATTGATAAGAAGTATCCCCTTTGGGGAATTTTATAGGGCCAGGTGGGCATGCAGTAGCCAGGAGGAATATTTGAAAATTGAACAAGAAATGACAAATAGATTTCTCCAGAGAGGATACTCACCAAACATTATAAAGGGAGCAGCCACAAAAGCCAGGAATTTAGAGAGACATAAAGTACTCTTTGAACCATCAAGAACTCAAAAAAAAGAAATGAGAGAAAACAGCAGAAGAATGTAGAGAATCTTAGATTTATTACGACTTTTAACACCAAACACAAAGAAATCAGAGCCATTTTAAAAAACATTGGTATCTGATACGAGGTGACCCTGTATTAGGTCCACAAGTGAATAAACAGCCTAACATCACTTACAGAAAATCTAAATCACTTAAGGATCTAATTGTAAGGAGTGAATTTCAGGAAAGGAAAGGGGAGCCCCTATGTGGCTACAACAAAAACCAGGTTTTAAAAGATGTTTTAAGTGTAAAGCGTGCCAACATGGATTGAATGTCACGAATTTTAAAACATTTTTTAATAAAACTATTTCGATCAAGAGTTTTTTAACCTGTAGATCAAGCTTTGTTGTTTATTTATTGCAATGTGCTTGTCCGAAGTTGTACATAGGTAGTACAACTTTACCAGTGTACAAAAGAATTTTACAGCATAGGAGAGCGATTGTGAACAAAGATAGAACTTACCCAGTCGCAAGACATTTTGAAATGTATCATCAAAGTAATCCCTCCAGCTTACAGTATAGTTGCATAGCGGAAATTCCCCGAAAAAAGAGAGGTGGGGACCGGGAAAAGAACTCAGGAAACTGGAAACTTATTATATTTTAGAGTTTAACAGTAAGGAACCTCATGGGTTAAATGTAGATGAGGACCTTTATACATGCCTATACTGAGAACGGGAGATGGAGAAAGGCTTTAAGAGTTTTGCAGCACAGATTGAGACTATTTAAATGTTTTGTATTTTTAATATAATTAAAACCCTTTTTTAGTGGGAATTTTTATAAGGAGGGACAGGAAAGTAATGATTGAGTGAAATATATTAAGGATTAAGGAAGTGAAATTGAAAATATATAGAGTCTTCTTATATTTTATACAGCTATAAGGTGGATATTTGGGGAATATATTGGACGATGTACAATACTGTGGATAAATTGACTGTGTTTTAAGTGTGTTTTTATATGAGTATATGAAATGTGTTCTTATATATTTTTTAAGACTAATATACTATGAAGCACTTGCACTTTCAAATAAATTTTTTAAGAAAAATTTTACATTTTTTGGGTGGAGTATATAATGTTGTTTTTAATTATATATTTCTAAAGAAGCACTTGCACTTTTAATGGCTAATTTGCACTATAGCACTTGCACTTTAATTATTTTAAGGTTGGCATCGTACAGAGACTATATGTGATAGTGTAAAGAAAAAAAAAAATCCCCTATTATTTCATTGGGTTGTATAAAAGAAGGAATAATTGATTGAGAAGGAAGTTTATTGTTAATCTTTGACACTGATACGAACCATTAGACCGAGTATAGCTCTGAATTACAATTGTAAGAGACTGTAAGAGGCCCATTAGGATGGCGGGCGGACTTCCGTCCGCCCGCCACCCTAGGGGTGCTGGGACCGGCCGCCAGTGGTGCGGCGGTCCCGCACCGGCGATTAGGATGCCACCGCCACCGTGGCATCCTCCATTCCCAGCATTGTGGCGGGCGGTGCTCACAGCACCGCCCGCCACAATGCTGGGAATGCACTGCGTGCATTGTCATGCACAAGGTGACAGGCACCGTGAGGTGCCTGCCACCATGTCCATGACAATGCAGGGGGGTACCATAGGTACCCCCCATGTGCACCCCCCACCCCCCCAATACCCTGGGGGCACGCAACGGGCCCCGGAAGAGAATTCTGCATGCCTTTCCGTGGCGGCAACGCCGCCACGGAAAGGCATGTTTCCGCCCCCATGCTAATATGGATGGCGGTGTCTAGCAGACACCGCCATCCATATTAAACCCTTTTCCGCCCGGTCGACTTGTCGACCAGGCGGAAAAGCGGTGGACGGTCTTCCCGTCCGCCGCGGTACCCCCGCCATACTAATATGGCGAGGGGTAAATGGGTGGCGGGCGGGAAAGGATGTAGGGCGGATCGCCTCCGCCATGCAGGCGGTGGCAATCCGCCCTACATCCTAATGGGCCCCTAAGTCTCTGCAAATATCTAAAATTAGAGAGGTCTATATTATTTGTTGTCTGTGTTATATAATATAAATGAACTTTACCCTGTTAAATGCTGGTATTCATGTAATAATAGGAACTGTCCTAACAATTGCCTTTTATGTCAAGCCCTATACATGATAAGATGGCCGCCGTTGTGAGAGAAAAAAACGGGCTGGCTGTGGGCTTGAGATTTTGTAGTCCCTCCTTACTGTTTTCCTTTTGAATAGAGTATTTTAAGTGAAAAATAATGGCGCTCAAACATCGTGAGCAAGGCAGCGTGAGACTGCTGAAACGCGTTGATATTTTGTCATGGATAATAAAAACGAGTGACCTAACCCGCCTGAGAGTGCTGGACGATTATTTTTGGAAGGAGAAAGGATCTTATTTGAAATATATATATATATATATTATCTACTGGCGGTCGCCAGTAGATAGTTATAGTTACAACCTATTATCCATAGGAAATCCGCGACATTCTATTTGAAATAACTCTCTTGCTGGTTGACGTATCTTCGCATAATTTTCAAACTTTATGGCCCGCTCCGGTCCGCTCCTACCCTGAAAGTCTCGGGGGGATTCGTCAAGCGGGGGCCGAGAAAAAAGGGGGGTCCCAAAACGCGTTTTCCCCATGCACTTTTCCATAGGAAACTTTAGACACGGCTACAGCCCGAACTGCTGAACGGAATTACACCAAATTTGGCAAAGAGGTAGTTCTTGTTTCAGAAAGAACCATTTTTGTTAAATGGTGTAAATCCGTTCAGTAGTTGCTGAGAAAATCAAAAGTAAAAAGATAGTGATATCTATGGCCGAGTAGGGTCCGCGTACCCTCCCGATCACGAGCTGCATGTTAATTGGTTGTCAGCTGGCTGTCAACATTCCGATTCAGGAAATGTTGGCAGTCATTTTGTCCCTCGGTAGAACCGAGGGACAGAAACAAGTGCGCAAAGCGCACAAAGGGGGCAGGGTAGAAACACCCTGACCCCTAGGTTTGCTCAGGGGTCCCAGAAGGACCCCCTGGGCAAAAAAATAATAATATTTTTTAAAAATCGGCAGGATGCGCTCAGGGTGCGCGAATCCTGCCGGAAAAATCGAGCGCGGTCTCCCGCGCTTCGATTGTATTTTGCCCCGGGTGGCCCAAGTCCCGGGGGCATGGTGGGGGTTAATTTATGTGTGGGGGCCTCAAGGGCCCCCAAGCCCCGGGGACCGCCACCCCCGGGGCTTTTTAAAGGATGGTGCGGGAGGGCTCTGAGCCTCCCGCAGCCCCGGGGACCACCACCTCCCGGGGCTTTTTTTTATAATTCAAAACCTGTGTGGGGGCTCCAGCCCCCACACGCCCCGGGACCGCCACCTCCCCGGGGCACTAAACATTTAAATATGGGGGTCCGTTACGGACCTCCAGAGCCCCGGGGACCACCACCTCCCCGGGGCTGTGACCTGAATGGGAGGGGGCCGCGCGGCCCCCTCCTGGAGCCCTTGATGGCCCTGGGGACCACCACCCCCAGGGTCGGCTCCTGCAGTGTCCCGGGGTGCCTACCCCCGGGACACTCTAGTTTGCTATGGCAGGACGGGAGCCTCGCGGCTCCCGTCCTGCCATAGCAAACTGCTTTGGATATTGGAAGAGAGAGCAGGAAACCTGCTCTCTCTTCCAATATCCAAAGCACATTGCTTTCCACATGGGGAGCTGCATCTTAGCAGCTCCCCATGTTGAAAGCAATGCCGGCTCCCAAGGGACGCGGGAGCCGGCGGGACTGTGGGGGATTGGGGACCCCCCACAGTCCCCAACGGAGAGGGCCAGCCCCGGGGGATGGGGTCCCCGGGGCAAGTAGGGCTCGGGAGGGGGCCACGCGGCCCCCTCCCCAAAGTTTAAAAAAATTAAAATAAATAAAAAAAGGGTATGGCCGGCCCCGGGGATGGGGTCCCCGGGGCCTTAAATGGCCAGAGGAGGGGGCCACGCAGCCCCCTCCAAAGAATAAAAATAAAAATAGAGGCCAGGCCCCGGGGGATGGGGTCCCCGGGGCCAATACAGGCCCAGGGAAGGGGGCCACGCGGCCCCCTTCCCCGTTTTTTTTTTTTTTTTAAATTAAAAAGGGGTAAGGCCCTGGGGGATGGGGTCCCCAGGGCCCATAAACAGGAAAAAGGAAGGGGGCTATACAGCCCCCTTCAGGGGACAAAAAATAAAAAAATTAAAACGATCGGGCCGCAGGCCCCGCCCCTTTCTTCACCACTCTGCAAACGCGCCCTGGCGCGTTTGCAGAGGGGGAACGAATCCCCTTGAATACTGGGGGTCCCTGGGGGCCAACTAGCCCACCAGGAACCTCCAGTATGCGCCAGGGGGCTGCCTTGCAGAGAGGTGTACAGAGGCCACGCCCCTTTACACCTCTCTGCAACGCAGCTCTGTGGCGCTTTTGGAGGTATATGGTGGGCTAGTTGGACTCCGGGGACCCTCAGGATTCAAGGGGACTTAATCCCCCAACTTAAAACGCGCCACGGGCGCTGTTTGCACAGTGGTGAAGGGAGGGGCGGGGCTTCAGGTGACATGTGTGCAAACAGGCCCCGTGGCGCGTTTTAAGATGGGGAATTAAATCCTTCAATCCTGAGGGTCCCTGGGGCCAACTAGCCCAACAGGTACATCCAGAAAGCGCCACAGAGCTGCGTTGCAGAGAGGTGTAAAAGGGGTGTGGCCTCTCTACACGTCTCTGCAACGCAGCCCCTGGCGCATATTGGAGGTTCCTGGTGGGCTAGTTGGCCCCTAGGGACCCTCAGGATTCAAGGGGACTTAATCCCTCAACTTAAAACGCGCCACGGGGCGCGTTTGCACAGATGTCACCTCAGGCCCCGCCCCTCCCTTCACCATTGTGCAAATATTCTTCTAAAATCATCCGAAATACGAATTCCGATTTACTCACCTGTTATAAGGAGAGACCTCAGTGCTGCATCTTTCAGCCCAGTACTGGTCCTGAAAAGTAATTTTAACCGTACTTACCAGTAACTTGAATTTCCTTCCATAGGATATCATTGCCTGCTTTTTGCTGAAAAAGTTTCTGTGTTGATTTTTGAAACATACAAATATTCCTCTAAAATCAGCCGAAATACGAATTCCGATTTACTCACCTGTTATAAGGGGAGACCTCAGTGCTGTATCTTTCAGCCCAGTACTGGTCCTGAAAAGTAATTTTAACCGTACTTACCAGTAACTTGAATTTCCTTCCATAGGCTAACATTGACTGGTTTCACTTGGAAATTCTTCAAAGTGTGGAGTTTTGGAACTTTAAAATATTCCTCTAAAATCAGCCGAAATACGAATTCCGATTTACTCACCTGTTATCAGGAGAGACCTCAGTGCTGCATCTTTCAGCCCAGTACTGATCCTCAAAAGTAATTTTAACCGTACTTACCAGTAACTTGAATTTCCTTCCATAGGATATCATTGCCTGCTTTTTGCTGAAAAAGTTTCTAAGTGTTGATTTTTGAAACATACAAATATTCCTCTAAAATCAGCCGAAATCCGAATTCTGATTTACTCACCTGTTATCAGGAGAGACCTCAGTGCTGCATCTTTCAGCCCAGTACTGGTCCTGAAAAGTAATTTTAACCGTACTTACCGGTAACTTGAATTTCCTTCATAGGCTAACATTGACTGGTTTCACTTGGAAATTCTTCTAAGTGTGGAGTTTTGGAACTTTATAATATTCCTCTAAAATCAACCAAAGTACGAATTCCAATTTACTCACCTGTTATCAGGAGAGACCTCAGTGCTGCATCTTTCAGCCCAGTACTGATCCTGAAAAGTAATTTTAACCGTACTTACCAGTAACTTGAATTTCCTTCCATAGGATATCATTGCCTGCTTTTTGCTGAAAAAGTTTCTAAGTGTTGATTTTTGAAACATACAAATATTCCTCTAAAATCAGCCGAAATCCGAATTCTGATTTACTCACCTGTTATCAGGAGAGACCTCAGTGCTGCATCTTTCAGCCCAGTACTGGTCCTGAAAAGTAATTTTAACCGTACTTACCGGTAACTTGAATTTCCTTCATAGGCTAACATTGACTGGTTTCACTTGGAAATTCTTCTAAGTGTGGAGTTTTGGAACTTTATAATATTCCTCTAAAATCAACCAAAGTACGAATTCCAATTTACTCACCTGTTATCAGGAGAGAACCCAGTGCTGCATCTTTTAGCCCAGCACTGACCCTGAAAAGTAATTTTAACCGTACTTACCAGTAACTTATATTTTCTTCCATAGGAATCCATTGTCTGGTTTTCAGCAGAAAAGTTTCAAAGTGTCGATTTTCACAAACTACAAATATTCCTAAAAATCGCCTGTATGACTTAAACGCATTCTTTCAACTGTTTACAGGAGATGCACCAGTGCTGGATCCAGGATCCAACACTGAGTAAGAAAAAGTAACGATAACAGTTTTTACCTTCTAAGTGAATTTCCTTCCATAGGATAACATTGGTGATTCTATGAGAAAAAGTTTCTAAGTGTCAACTTTTAAAGTACAATAATATTCCTTAAAAATCACGACTGTAACCAAAACGCTTTTACTCAACTGTTTACAGGAGATGTCCCAGGACTGAATCTAGGATCCAGTCCTGTGGTTAGAAAAGTAATCCATAAAGTAAGTAATTGCATTTAACTAGAAATTCACATTGAGCTGAATGTTGCATTGTGTTTGAAAATGTGTTGCCCATTGCAACAACTGTAACTACTGTACTTAAAAGTCTATTGCCTATGTGCAAAGTATTTAAACTAAAGTAATTCATTCTGAGAAAGTATTTTTGTAATGTAATGTATAATGTAATTACAATGTAATTTAAAAAATAAAATATGTAAAAAAATAGTTTCTAAAAATGTAGTAAATCAGTATGAAAAAAATTTATATAACAATTAATACATTTAAAAATTGTCATTTACAAAACCTTTGAAATTCACTGAAAAAACCGTAGGTTTCAGACATGTTATAGTTACAAATTAGCATTTAAAAAACCTTTGAAATTCACTGAAAAAACCATAGGTTTCAGGGACGTTATAGTTACAAATTAGCATTTAAAAAACCTTTGAAATTCACTGAAAAAACCATAGGTTTTAGGGACAGTTATAGTTAGTTGGACATTGCACTCGTACAAAACCCGTGAAATTCCCCCGTTATAGTTAGTCCAGCTAACTATAACTCGCGCCCCGCAATGCACTGCTGATGACGTCACATATTACATCACTCATGACATGGTCAGTGACATCACTGATGACATCACTGATGACATCTCAAATGACATCACTGATGACATCATCCACGTGATAATCTCATGCACCTCCTCACACCCTAATATAACCTTTGATACACCCACTCTAAATTACAGACTGCCATTCGCAAAACCATAGACACTCCAACACCAATAACTACATACCCACTTACTGATTCTTAGGTCTACGCACACATCCACTCACTCACCCGTACAGTCACTCATACTTACGGTCACTCAGTACAGGACTATCATATGCACTCATACTCCTTTATAGACACTCAAACACCGCCACTCATCCATAGAGGTACTCACACACCTAGTCAGTCATGCAAATAATTAAACACACTACCATTTACTCACCTATACAGTTATACACACACCAGCTCACTTACTCATACAAATACTAGCACATTCTTACACTCTTATACAATCACTGATACAAGCACACACTCATCCATACAGCCACTATCACAATCACTCACTCTCGCTTATAGCTATTTATATACTCCAACACACATATATACTGCCTTTCACATATGTAGTTACTCACACATGTACCACTGGGACATACATTCACTCACTAACACACTCTTACACACACTTACCCACCCATACAGTCTATCACAGATGCACTCTTGAAACCATCCACCCAGTGAATCACCCACTCACACATCTATGCACAGAGTCGCACACACCCCTCCCACACAAACACTCAGGCACCCATACAGATACTCAGACAAGCATTCAATAACTCATATAGACACTCATGTAGCTATTCACAAACACA
Source organism: Calotriton arnoldi (assembly GCA_963921515.1). Classification (NCBI taxonomy): domain Eukaryota; kingdom Metazoa; phylum Chordata; class Amphibia; order Caudata; family Salamandridae; genus Calotriton; species Calotriton arnoldi. Next base: position 10,210 of record CAWUFW010003846.1, read on the forward strand.
TGCAGCCACTTACACAGCAACAGACAGACGGATACAGACATTCACCCAGTTTAGTCACTAACCCATGCATTCAGTAAGATACGTTAAATCACGCACTTATACAGTCAGTCACGCACCTACTAAATCATCCATACAGACACTTACACACCCACTCATTCTTCAATACGTCTTTTCCTATATATATTAAAAATATTTAAACTTTACAGAAACACACAGTCACTGGATGATGTCATCAGTGATGTCATCAGTGATGTCATTTGAGATGTCATCAGTGATGTCATCAGTGATGTCACTGACCATGTCATGAGTGATGTAATATGTGACGTCATCAGCAGTGCATTGCGGGGCGCGAGTTATAGTTAGCTGGACTAACTATAACGGGGGAATTTCACAGGTTTTGTACGAGTGCAATGTCCAACTAACTATAACTGTCCCTAAAACCTAAGGTTTTTTCAGTGAATATATATATATATTCACTGAAAAACCATAGGTTTCAGGCACGTTATAGTTAGAAATTAGCATTTAAAAACCTTACAAATTCACTGCAAAAACCATAGGTTTCAGGGACATTATAGTTAGTTGGACATTTCACTCGTGCAAAACCAGAGAAATTCGGCTGTCATAGTTAGTTCAGCGAACTATAACTCGCGCCCCGCAATGCACTGCTGATGACGTCACATATTACATCATTCATGACATGGTCAGTGACATCACTGATGGCATCACTGATGACATCTCAAATGACATCACTGATGACATCACTGATGACATCATCCACGTGATAATCTGATGCACCTCCTCACACCCTAATATAACCTTTGATACACCCACGCTAAAATAGCAACTACCATTTTCGAAACCATAGACACACCAATACCAGTTACTACATACCCACTCACTAATTCCTAGGTCTACACACACGGCCACCTGGCCTGGCAGTTCGGGCTGGACTGTTCCCATTGGGCGCAGGGCCGGGACTTATTTGCATATGGCTGGGTCCAAACTGGAATGGCATGGTGAGCAAAAAAACGATGGATTTAGGCCCAGATCTCTGTACTGGGGTGAATGTATGACATTGTTCTGCATTCTGTCCATCAATTGTTGTTTTTGCATTTGTCACCCCGAGTGGGACGGGTATGCCCAGACGTGGGTCCTGTGCTCTCCATGCCACTGGAATCAAGCTATCCTGGCTGATGAGGGCTGAAAGCCCGAAACCGGTCCTAGGATGCTTGTTTCCAGTCCAGGGAGGACCGGGCCTGGCAGTTCGGGCTGGACTGTTCCCATTGGGCGCAGGGTCAGGACTGATTTGCATATGGCTGGGTCCAAACTGGAATGGCATGGTGAGCAAAAAAACGATGGATTTAGGCCCAGATCTCTGTACTGGGGTGAATGTATGACATTGTTCTGCATTCTGTCCATCAATTGTTTTTGCATTTGTCATCCCGAATGGGACGGGTATGCCCAGACGTGGGTCCCGTGCTCTCCATGCCACTGGAATCAAGCTATCCTGGCTGATGAGGGCTGAGAGCCCGAAACCGGTCCTAGGATGCTTGTTTCCAGTCCAGGGAGGACCTGGCCTGGCAGTTCGGGCTGGACTGTTCCCATTGGGCGCAGGGTCAGGACTGATTTGATTATGGCTGGGTCCAAACTGGAATGGCATGGTGAGCAAAAAAACGATGGATTTAGGCCCAGATCTCTGTACTGGGGTGAATGTATGACATTGTTCTGCATTCTGTCCATCAATTGTTGTTTTTGCATTTGTCACCCGGACGGGTATGCCCAGACGTGGGTCCCGTGCTCTCCATGCCACTGGAATCAAGCTATCCTGGCTGATGAGGGCTGAAAGCCCGAAACCGGTCCTAGGATGCTTGTTTCCAGTCCAGGGAGGACCTGGCCTGGCAGTTCGGGCTGGACTGTTCCCATTGGGCGCAGGGTCAAGACTGATTTGCATATGGCTGGGTCCAAACTGGAATGGCATGGTGAGCAAAAAACGATGGATTTAGGCCCAGATCTCTGTACTGGAGTGAATGTATGACATTGTTCTGCATTCTGTCCATCAATTGTTGTTTTTGCATTTGTCACCCCGAGTGGGACGGGTATGCCCAGACGTGGGTCCCGTGCTCTCCATGCCACTGGAATCAAGCTATCCTGGCTGATGAGGGCTGAAAGCCCGAAACCGGTCCTAGGATGCTTGTTTCCAGTCCAGGGAGGACCTGGTCTGGTAGTTCGGGCTGGACTGTTCCCATTGGGCGCAGGGTCAGGACTGATTTGTATATGGCTGGGTCCAAACTGGAATGGCATGGTGAGCAAAAAAACGATGGATTTAGGCCCAGATCTCTGTACTGGGGTGAATGTATGACATTGTTCTGCATTCTGTCCATCAATTGTTGTTTTGCATGTAGCATGAACTGCGCCTGGAGACGGCCATCCGGGAACTGTATGGTTTTTATTCTAGCATGAACTGCACCCGGAGACCGGCCATCCGGGCGCTGTATGGTTTTTATTCTAGCGTGAACTGCGAATAGAGAAGGTCCATCTATTTTTTTCTTCATTATAGCGTGAACTGCGCCTGGAGACCGGTCAACTGGGCGCTGCACAGTACACTTAAATGGCGCAGGAAGAGAAAAGAGACACAAATTAATGTATCTGGATGGATGTGGGGAGCAGTGACAGTCCAGTGAGAGATAACCAACACTCCCAAAACTTCACGGCTCGAGCACCTGCCAGCCACGCCCGTTTGTCGATGGCCCTTACCCTACCAACCCGCCAATCTGTGACTTTAGTTAACTTTTCAAGAATGCATCACGTACAGTATGAGATTCTGCCACGTTCCCGCTAAATGCCCCAGTCCCTGACATGTGAAATGTTGGGGAGCGTTAAAGCGTTTGATTAGAGGCATGCACGGATACGGAGTGTCGAAAAGGAGGTAACAATTACCAGGTTTCCTTCAATTTACGTTAGTCAACGAAAATAAATCGAGATTTCTAAATTGTATCAAAATATCCTATAGGTTGAAGGAATACCCACGTGCGGCAAGCAGTCGTTGAGCTGGGTGTGGAAATGTCAATGAATGGCCCCGTCATTAAATAGCTTAACCCATTTGGCTATTCGGGTTTCTTAGGGGCATATTTGCAACAGGCAGCGCTAATTATCGCTGACCTTGTATACCGCATTTTATTCTATCGCTGAAATATTTCGCCAGGCTAGCGTTGTATTAACAACGCTTAGCACCATGGCGATGTATATTCCAGCGATAGCGCTTTTTTCCATGGAACATCGCTGGTTTTCCAGCGATGTTCCATGTAAAACGACGATATACTTTGATGATACGACCCTGTGGTCGTATCACATGAATCCACCTCCCATGTTAAGTATGCTTTAGTCAGGAATTTAACAGACATTAAATTCCTGCGTTAAGGCATACTTAAAGCGATTAAAATAATCGCTTCCCCGCATTGTAAATATTGCGAAGCTGCCTTCGCGATATTTACCCATGTTGTTTCCACAGACACGCCTACTTTGCATCTCATTAGCGATGCGAAGTTAGGCGTGCTGGAAACGGGAGCAAAATCAGCAAAACACGCGATAGCGTGTCTTTGCTGATAAGGCGATATAATTATCGCCGCTTTTCGGCCGAAAACGGCCGCAAAAGCGGCGATAATTTTTTATCGCCGCATTGTTAATATGCCCCTAAGATCTTCCAATACCTGCAGATAAGGGAACTGTTGTATAGGATCACACAATGAGCCCAAGCTGCAGAGCCCGGATTTCCTGCACAAACATAATTATACCTGAATTTAGTATTAGCAGCGTTCCGAAACTGCGTGACTGGCAGGAAGCTGTTTTTTAAAACCGTAAGTAGGATGTGGAGGTTAGACACGTGATTTCACATACTCTGATTTCAAACCCTGTCGAAATGTACACAGTATAATGCATACAGCGCTAGCTATCATAGTTTGTCCGGTTCTAAGCACTGTAAACCACGGACATTAATATTACCCAATTTAACGGTATTGATTATATCGACCTCTGAAGGATGAACGGCTCAGGTGGTCTTGTGAGCTGTAGGTCTCATATGCAGATATGTAACCTGGAGACACCCGCAGCCAGTCTGGGAAGCATGGGAGAGGTCTGAGGGAACATATCCTGGTCTCAGACAGGAGTCCGGTTTAGTGACCAGCGGTGCCTGGGCTGTGTGCATTCTGAACAGCAAATTAAGATTTAACAGTTTCCAATTAGCGCCAACAAAGACATGTCAATGGGAAGTGTTTTTTATCGAGCACGCCTGTTCAAAAGCACAGCAACGCCCCACAAGCACATGTTTAATCCGGGGCAAGTCAGGCGCTTTGAAAAGCGCCTATGGTCATCGTTAGAAAACCTTGGTGCTTCATGGATGAAAGGAAAGGGGGCCGCTCGGCCCCCGCACGCATGGCGGGGCGCCGGCCCCCTCCTCCCCCTGCACTCTCGGTGGTGGGCGTGCCGCTCCGCCGCGTCTTGATGACGCGGCGGGCGCGCCCACCGCCGATTGGTGCTGGCTCCTGCTTGACCCGGAAGCAATTTAATTGCTTCCGGGGCAAAGGAGTGGAGCCAGAGGGGGCGGACCAGTTGGAACTGGTCTGCCCCAGAGGGGTTAAAAGGCCGGGGGAGCGCGGGAGGCGCCCTCTTGTTCCCGCGCTCCCCAGGCTTGCACCCGCGCCTCGCAAAGGCGCCGAATAATCTTTGTGTTTTTTTTTTTCCCCTCTACAGTGGAGCCAGAGACAGCGAGGGGGGTCGCATTTTGAACGGAGCTGGCAGAAATAGCGCAATTGACTGGAGATTGCAGGGAGAGGAAAGTCCGTCGGCGAGGCGAGTATCGAGGAGCGGATCGTGCTCCCTGCTGACCGGCCGGCACTGAGTCGGATTATAACTGGAAAGACACAGCCGGTAACAGGGGGCGAAGCAGGGAAGGCAGGGGCAGCACATGGATGGGAGACCACCACAGAGGCTGATAGGAATTTTTTAATGGATAATTGCAGGTAGCAATATTGTGCTAATTAGTAGCTGGATTGTGGGGATTTTTTGAGGAGGAGGCAAGGGTTCCAGGGCCATAAATTCGGTGTTGCGAATTAAAAAAAAAAAAAAATAATAATAATAATAATTTGTTGGTGGTGTTTGGCAGGGGATGTGAGGGGTGGTGGCACTGTTTTGGGGAGTACAAGGTATTTAACGGAGGTGTGGTGGTCCCGGTTGCACACAAAAGAAGGGCCTTGTTTGAAAGTGATGGCAGTGCTATACCCTAACTAATTTTTTACCGTAGGACCTCGGTAGTGCGACTGAACCAAAGGAGCGGCGCGCGGGGACAACGCGATTCGGGGACACAGGCAGGCCTGCATTTCACTGCTTCTGTTGGGCCGCCGGGCTAGAGTGCGCTCGCCCAACACCCAGGTTAGCTGGTGTGTGGCGGTCACAGTTGCGTGGTGCTTACGGCCAGTCTGTGTGCCTCCAACTCGAGCAGGTAAACACCAGATAGGTGCTAGTGGGCACTGAGACACAGCAGGGCTTTCAGTGTAGGGGGTAAGTGCAGGTGGTATACCTGTCGCGGGGATGGCTAGTGGTCGTGGGGCTAGGCGCTCCCGCATGGAGCATATGCTGGAGGGCATGATGCGCAAGATGACAGCTATGGACAGGAGATGGGGGAGGGTTGACCAGATAGGCAAGAGCGTGGCAGAGCTCAGGCAAAGGTTCGACGAACAGGTTGGGCCATCCGGGAGACCCAAGCGAATCATTGTGCCCCCGCAGCCAAGGGGGATTTGGATGCGTTGCCCAAGCGGGTCAGGGCCAAGAAGGGTAGCGGTCGGGTCCCCAAGCCACACGAGGAGGGGGGCCTTCTGGGGTGGTCCCTGAGAAAGTGCTCGGACCGCCGGTAACTCCTGTGCCCGCTCCCATAATCCCGACAGATCTACCGGTGACACCGGCTCCGGCCTCTCCGGCGCCAGTACCAAACATAGTGCCTCAGGTGGTCCCCGCGGTAGTCCCGGTGGTACCCGCGCCGATTCCGGTACCCGGCTCGGGATCCCCCATGCCAGTTACAGCACCCCCAGTGGTTGGTCGGGTACCGCCAGAGCTGGCAGCGCAGATAGCGGCGGTACTACCTTGGCTAGGGATAGGTGGAATGTTACCTCCTTCAGTGGGTGCCAGGGAGGTGGGAGAGGACCCCTCAGCGGAGGCGCAGAAAATGGTGGCAAAGATCTTGATTGCACAGGGTGGAGGGGGGGCTAAGTGCGCCTGTTACTCCACAAGCAACAGGTTCGGGCAGCGACGCTGGAAGGGACAAGATTGGTGAACCAACGCGACCCACAGAAAGTGGTAAGGAGGTGGCATTACCGGTGCTGGGGGAAGGGACAATACCCTCCAGGAGGGAAAATCTGGCTCAACATGTGACACAAGAAGTGAAGGATTTGATCTGGGCGGGAAAATATGTCAATATGTTTTCCTTACTAGTCGATAACAGGGAAATGGAGTATGCTAGGAAACAGAAAGACTGGATGTTGCCTAGTGAATGGCGGGTTGAAATGGCGAGATTCAGGGTGGAGGAGACATTGATCAACTGGATTAGAGCCTTTTCTGTGTTTATGGCAATTACAGCCGAGCGCTTCCCGAATTTGCAGGCCGAAATGGCTTGTTACCAGAGTAGGATCACAACTTTCAGCGAGAGATATGGAGGGGACGGGTGGAAGGAGTACGACACTACTTTCAGGAAGGCTAAGGAGTTTGATCACGCATTATCATGGGATAGAGTGGATTCAATTTCATGGTATGGCCAGTTTACGGCGGGGGTGCGGGGCCAAGCTGGAGCAAAAGCCACCACTCCAATCACCAGCAGCCCTTTCGGTCACCCCAGGGGGTGGCACAGCCACTAAGACGGGGAGCAATGGTGGGCGAAAAGGGGTGTGCTGGGATTTTAACAAGCGTACATGCACCAGGACACAGGGCACTTGCAAGTTCAGGCACGCATGTTCCATATGTAACCATCCTTCCCACCCAGAAACAGTCTGCCGCAATAAAGGTAATGCCTCGGGAACCAGGGGAAGGAAAAAGCAGGAGTAGGGGAGGAGGCCGTTTGGTAGCTCATTCCCCCATTGACATTCTGGCTATGACTCCTTGGCTGAACAGGTACCCCGACCATGCCTCGGCGGCGATGTTACAGGAAGGTTTTTGTCAGGGCTTTAGGATCCCAGCGGTGGGATATACCGGAACGCCGGAATGTAGGAATCAACTTTCAGTTAAGCACAACCCAGATGTGGTGGCGTCAAAAATAGCTAAAGAGCTGCGCCTGGGCAGGATAGCGGGGCCGTTTAATGACATCCCTGTACCGAATTTTGTTTGCTCGCCCCTCGGCGTGGTCCCCAAAAAGGAGGAGGGCGAGTACAGGCTCATTCATAACCTATCGGCACCCAGGGGCGCATCATTAAACGACGCCATAAATGAAGACATTTGTAGTGTTAAGTATGCGTCTTTTGACCAAGCGGTGGAGATGTTGAGGGCTCTCGGACCGGGAGCCTTGATGGCCAAGTCGGACATAGAATCGGCTTTTCGGCTACTGCCAGTGCATCCCCTAGATCAGCATCTGCTAGGTTTCTCTTTTCAGAACAAATTCTATATGGATATGTGCATGCCCATGGGTTGTTCGGTTTCATGCGCCTACTTTGAGAAATTTAGTTCATTTTTGGAATGGGCTTTTAGGCAAACGTCAGGGCATCGCCATGTCATGCATTACCTGGATGATTTCCTCTTTCTGGGGTCGGCGGGTTCACCTGAGTGTGGGTGGGCATTGCAGGAATTTTGCGTGCTCATGCGGGCTTTTGGGGTCCCGCTGGCACCCGGAAAGACGGTGGGCCCGGCAACCACATTGGAATTCTTGGGCATAGAATTGGACTCGGTGGAGGGCTGTTTCAGGTTGCCTAAAGACAAAATCACGAAATTTAGGGCAGCTCTCCAGCAAGGTTTGGTCAAAGATAGAGTGACGCTCCAGCAGCTACAACAGATTGTGGGACAGCTGAATTTCGCATTAAGAGTCATACCCATGGCACGCCCCTTCTCCCGCTCAATCTCGCAGGCCATGACGGGCCTGCGGGAGAAACACCATCACACTAGATTACTGGCTGAGGTCCGCCAGGACATGCGCATTTGGATCGCATTTCTGGAGGGCTTCAATGGCAGAGTGGTGTGGTGCGGTCCCCCTACTACGTCTGCAGAATTAGGTCTATGGACGGATGCTGCAGGCAGTGTGGGTTTTGGTGCCATACTTGGAAACAAGTGGGTGGCCCAACGGTGGCCGGTTTGGTGGGAGGCGAGCGGCCTGACAGCTAATATCGGTTTCTTGGAGCTATTTCCAATATGGGTGGCATTAACGGTTTGGCCTGATCAGTTGTGTAATCGATCTGTAATCTTCTGGTCAGATAACATGACGGTAGTCGAATGTATCAACCAGCAGGCGGCTCGATGTAAGTTTATACTCCGCCTACTTAAGGAGATTGTGTTGGTTTGCATGAAACTCAATGTACAGTTTAGGGCCAAACATGTCCCAGGGGTGTTGAATAATGCAGCCGATGCACTCTCTCGCTTCAAGATGCAGGTATTCAGGGAACACCTACCATCCGCAGAGGCGAAGCCTGCACACTTCCCAGCAACACTCTGGCAAATTGGTGCCCCCAGCTACAGAACCTCGTGGCAGCTAGCCTAGCACCCAGGACCAGGACAGCTTACGAAGGGGCGTTTTTGTCTTATTACTCCTTTTTGGGACGGGACTGGGCAGAGAAATGGGAGCATGAGGAGAGTTTCGCTATGTACCTAGATGCATTACATAAGGAGGGGCGCTCAGCGGCGACAGCTAGCAGACACAGGGCGGCCGTGTCTTTCATGGCACAACTCAGGGGGCCAGAGATCCCACGAATAGTTTCGTCGTGCGGAAGGCACTAAAGGGGTGGCGGCGCCTGCAAGCAACCACCACAGATTCCAGGCAACCGATAGGTTTAGACCGGCTGGCATCATTATTGAACGCCTTGTCGGACACCTGCAGTTCGGATGGGGAAGTACTCTTGTTCAGAGCCGCCTTTACTTTGGCCTTCTATGGGGCTTTCCGGGTGGGAGAACTGGTGGCTAGCAGCAAGCAGGACATGCTGGGGGGTATTCGACTGGAACACACGAAAATATTGGGTGAGGTGCTGTTGATTACCATACGTAAATCAAAAACTGACCAGGAGGCCCGGGGAGACGGGCTGGTACTCCATCGGGCACGGGGTAATCCTTGCTGCCCAGTGTTCCACGTAGAAGCCTTTATCAAACAGCGAGCGGGCGCGAAGGAGGGAGCATTGTTAATGCATGCAGACGGTACCCCACTGACCAGGTTCCAATTCCAACGAGTACTGTCAATGGCAATGGACAGGGCCGGTTTCAATCCAAAGGATTTTGGGACGCATTCCTTTAGGATAGGTGCGGCCACCGAGGCGACTGCTAGAGGATTGCATGCGAGCAGCGTAAAAAGGATTGGGAGATGGTCTTCCAACTGTTACAAACGTTATGTGCGGATGCACATGCTCTGAGGTGACAAGTAAGTTACGCTGACGCCTGTCTTGTTGTTTGCTTCTATTTCAGTTTCTCGAGCCTGTCACGCAGGGCGGAAACTGTTGCCGGGTCACCGACGGCAAGTACCTTCAGCTCGGCGGTCACAGGAACGGAAGAAGGAGACGAAAGTGGTATGGGTGGTTGGTCACTCATTTGTAAAGCGCGTTAAATCTGTTTTCTTTTCAGGTAGCTATAGACAGAGGGCGGAACAAGGAGGTTTCGAGGTTTCCTTTCATGGTAGGGGGGCCTATGCCTCAGTCAGTTTAGGGGTTCTTTACGGAGTTGCTCAATAAACACACCCCGCCGCCTGCAGTAGTTATCCTACACTTGGGGGCAACGATCTGGTGAAATTGGGCAGGAGGGTCCTGATGGAGGAGATAATATCGGAAGTAAACTGGCTAGCTAAAACATGCCAAGGCTGCACCATAGTGTGGTCTCAGATGATTCCCAGGCTCAAATGGAGGGGGGACTCGGTCAGGGCGTTGAATCACTCGGTAAAGAGGATCAACAACAAGATAGAGAAATTATTTCGGTCACCTCAACTACAGAATATACCACATGAGTGTATCTGGGGGGAACAGTTCTTCTTGCAAGACGGGGTCCACCTGACTGGGGCAGGTAACCAACTTTTTCTGGAGAACATTTTGGCAGGGCTGGGAGGTTCTAAGTAGGCATGACCTTTCGGAAGAGGAGGTAAGGGGGGGCCAGATAGTCGGTCAACTATGCTGGCCTGTGGCGGTAAGGTCATGATCGGTGAGCAGTCAATTCAAGGTCCTTAGGGGGCGTCACCATTCTGGAATGGGGTCACCCAGGGGGAGGGGCGAGTGGTCTCTCCCAGGACTCCAGGGGCGGTACATCCGCTTGGTTGGATGGGTGCGGGGGAGGGGGAGTCACGCTTTCTCTGGGCTGGTTAGCCACCCCGCACGTGCACGATGACGTCATTAAACGGCGCAGAGTGCAAGGGCCCCCCTTTGGGTAATGGAGTTCATGGAGCGTACGGGGGTAACCGGGAGGGGGGAAGTACCCTCCCGGTAAACGGGCCCTCTGCGCATGCGCACTCATACGTGAGGGCGTAGCTGGTTAATAAGGATTTGACACCGGTTAGCGACCTTGCCGTAGGCCCAAAACTAGGATATGCAGAAAAGTAATAAGGATGTTAGATTCGGTTAGGAAACACGCTGTATTAGACATTTGTTAAGGTTAGCCATTGATACCTGTCTACATTGATTGTACCTAATGTCTGATTTTCTGCATATAAATGCTTGTGTAAATATTGTTTATTTGAAATTTTAATTTGTTTTCATGTTTTAATAAATACGGCCGGGGGGTCGCGAGACCCACCGCCTTCCAAAGAAAACTCCTCTCATGTCCAATTGCTTTAATTGTTTTAACGGTGGTAATGCGCAGGACAGGGAGGGGGATTGGCGGTAGTCCCTGACCATAAGGAAAGGGGGGGCCGCTCTGCCCCCCCGCACGTATGGCGGGGCGCCTGCCCCCCTCCTCCCCCCTGCACTCTCGGTGGTGGGGCGTGCCGCTCCGCCGCGTCTTGATGACGCGGCGGGCGCGCCCACCGCCGATTGGTGCTGGCTCCTGCTTGACCCGGAAGCAATTTAATTGCTTCCGGGGCAAAGGAGTGGAGCCAGAGGGGGCGGACCAGTTGGAACTGGTCTGCCCCAGAGGGGTTAAAAGGCCGGGGAGCGCGGGAGGCGCCCTCTTGTTCCCGCGCTCCCCAGGCTTGCACCCGCGCCTCGCAAAGGCGCCGAATAATCTTTCCCACCCACCAGCCCCTGAAGCAGATTCTTGCGTTTGTATGTTGATTGTATCATTTTAGGTCGTTTTCACTGTTAGTTTGTGAGTTGGTGTAAGTTTTCCTTAGGCCTTTTTCCCGTTTACAGGCTCAAGTATCAAGCTATGGTTGCACAGTAAGGTTTTGTGTAAACTTTGTCCTTAGGCCTTTTTCCCGTTTGCAGGTAACATAATTGTCGTATTTATTGATTGTCCTTGGTCAGGCGGTAAGGTCATGATCGGTGAGCAGTCAATTCAAGGTCCTTAGGGGGCGTCACCATTCTGGAATGGGGTCGCCCAGGGAGAGGGGCGAGTGGTCTCTCTCAGAACTCCAGGGGCGGTACATCCGCTTGGTTGGATGGGTGCGGGGGAGGGGGGAGTCACGCTTTCTCTGGGCTGGTTAGCCACCCCGCACGTGCACGATGACGTCATTAAACGGCGCAGAGTGCAAGGGCCCCCCTTTTGGGTAATGGAGTTCATGGAGCGTACTGGGGTAACCGGGAGGGGGGAAGTACCCTCTCGGTAAACGGGCCCTCTGCGCATGCGCACTCATACGTGAGGGCGTAGCTGGTTAATAAGGATTTGACACCGGTTAGCGACCTTGCCGTAGGCCCAAAACTAGGATATGCAGAAAAGTAATAAGGATGTTAGATTCGGTTAGGAAACACGCTGTATTAGACATTTGTTAAGGTTAGCCATTGATACCTGTCTACATTGATTGTACCTAATGTCTGATTTTCTGCATATAAATGCTTGTGTAAATATTGTTTATTTCAAATTTTAATTTGTTTTCATGTTTTAATAAATACGGCCGGGGGGTCGCGAGACCCCCCGCCTTCCAAAGAAAACTCCTCTCATGTCCAATTGCTTTAATTGTTTTAACGGTGGTAATGCGCAGGACAGGGAGGGGGATTGGCGGTAGTCCCTGACCATACTAAAAAGTCAGATTTTACTATCGGACTAAACCTTTTAGAGGAGATCAAACAAACAGACGTCGTTTCGCTTACAAGCTTTAAGTGTGTTGTGCTGCGTGAGGAAAGTGATGTTTTTTACTTTATATTTACCCCCTAGCAGCTGGTGTTAGCAGAGTTGGTAATCACTGGTGGGGGTGATTTGTGGTCGATGATCACTGACATCTGAACCGTGCACTCAGCACAAAGCTCTGCAGACGACCCGCTTCCGACGCATTGCAACGGAGGGCGACAAGAACAGCCGGAAAACACTCTTGTTTCGTTATTTTTTAACACAGAGCACGCGTCAGCACTGATTTAATTAACGTATGTCTTTACGGTTTTGTGATTCATTTAATGTGGGTGAAGGATGAGGGACTGATCAAGCTAGAGTCTGAATTTCAAACATGCAACCAGAGGTCAGGCAAAAATAGGCAAGCGCAGTGTTCCAGTATAATGTGCAGGCAAGAAACCTCAGCGTTACTGGAGACTTGGCCAATCAAAAAGAGGAGAGCTGCCGTTCAGCATGTCGAAGCGCTGCGCAGGCAGGAAACAAAATGTAATAATCATTGCATTCATTCCACATAATTACGGAAGCCCCGGGGAGGTGGCGATCCCCGGGGCTGCGGGGGGCTGAGGGGGCCCCCACGGGCCCCCACTATTTCATTTTAATATTGCCCCCGGGACCTGGCCCACCTGGGGGCCTCATTTAAATGAAGCGCGGGAGCCCGCGCTTCATTTGTTTAAATAATTTCGGCGGGATTCGCGACCCCAACGCGAATTCCGCCGAAATTATTTTAAAAAAATGCTTTTTTTGGCCCTGGGGGTCCTTGTGGGACCCCCTGAGCAGGCCTAGGGGGTCAGGGTGTTTCTACCCTGCCCCCTTTTCTTGTTTTCCACCTTTGTTTAACTGTTTTCTTGTGACTGGGTTCTACCGAGTCACAAGATGGCTGCCAACAATTCCTGGTTTGGAGTGTTGGCCGCCAATCACAGTGACGCTCATGGTCGGGAGGGTTCGCGAATCCACCGGGTCCCTAGATATCGAATCTTTTATTTTTTGAATTTCTCAGCAACTACTCAATGGATTTACACCATTTAACAAAAAGGACTCTTTCTGAACTAAGGGCTACCTTTTTGCCAAATTTGGTATAATTCCGTTCAGCAGTTCGGGCTGTAGCCGTGTCTAAAGTTTCCTATGAAAAATAACATGGGGAAAACACGTTTTGGGACCCCCCTTTTATCTCGGCCCCCGCTTCGCACATCACCTCGAAACTTTCAAGACAGGAGCTGACCGGAGCGCCCACTAGTTTTGAAAATTTTGCAAAGATTCGTCAAAGGACGCCAAAGTTATTAGGAAAACAAAAAATGCTTTTCCTATGTAAAATAGGTCCTAACTATAACTACCTACTGGCGACCGCCAGTAGGTAATATATATATCTATATATATATATGATTGCTCCAAGTTACCCACAAGTTCGGGACGCACTCGAGCCACAGTGTACATCCGCATACCAATCACGTCTCGGACAGCCGACGCGTTTCGAAATAAATTCCTTCTTCAAAGGCTTGATTCCACTCTTTACACAGCGTTTGATTTGACCACTCCTTTATTCAATCAATCGCCTTCTGATAGGCTGCTCAGATGAGCCCTCCCCTTTAGGTATTCTGGGATGTGTAGTCCCCCATGTAAAAAAGCGTTCGTGGAATCATATTTTAGGAGCCTCCAATGGGCCCTGAGGCGTGCATGGTCAATTGTAGGTGCTGTGGCTCCATTAAGAACTGTCTTAAACAATAAAGAGAGTCACCCTTCAATACAAAGGGAACTGGGTTGCAACCACTCATTAATAGTTTTGTTCCCTCGCAACTTTTTTATATAATGTCCCTAAATCTGTGTATACACATAAGTAAGATTATTCTTAGTAGAAAAAGAGGAACAAGACATACAAAAGGTTTTTGAAAAGAAATTAAAGAAATGATTACCTTGACAGTAGAATTGTAGTATCTCTTATTTTATTAAAATTATTAATACAATTATAATTCATTAACCAAACAAGCACTAATAATTCCTAAAAATCAAAAAACACACTTGTTTCGGAGGGAAATTATTTCTTATAACAACATTTTCTGGTGAGTCATTCTATATCTTCTTGTTGTTTATCACCCTATTCTTTCACACTCCTAACACATTTCTTTATGTACAATAAATTCAAACACAAATAATAAATAAAAACACGAAATGTCGACGCAGCGTTTCGGTGAAAAACGTTGATTTTCACCACCTTCTTCGGGACAGTGTTAAAATGGTACAATAAAATCTGTTAAAATACAAACACAATATTTTATGAACTTGCCAAGAGACATATCAATCTACTGTCAGGTTTATATTATTTCAAAATCAGAGATAATGGAAGGGAAGATAAAGAGTGGAAAAGTGGAAATAGAAAAAATGAAGTGGTAAAAGAATTGTTTATAAAGATAGGGACAATACCCCTACCATTCTCTCATTTTTAACACCGTGATTTCACCTTAAACCCAGTGTCACTCAATCCACTAAGTGTGTCTGTTAAGACTAGGGGAGTTCTTTACCTAATCTAGAATCCTCTTGTTAGTCATAGAAGGATGTATCTTTGCGGGTAAATCGTCATAGGAGACTGTGGATGGAATATTATAAATGTAAATAACCACAAGTTTATTTGTAGGGCCGTAGATTTTAAGCCTCATTATCAGTTCTTTAGGAGGTTTTTTGTGGCATACTCACACACCTTATATCACCGATAGGTCCTTATTTTCGATTCTTATATTCCATTCTCCTACGGTACATTCCAAATTATCCCAATATTTCAATGATTTTCACCAATAGGTTTTTATATCCTAATAAGGCACAATAATTCTTTAATTAGCAATATATTTTTTATATATTTACTCATTCGGATATAATTGCTAATATATGCTTACCTTATAGGAAAATTATCTTTAATTCTTTCTTTTTAAATCGTCACAGCCCCTCTCAATTCGGACCAAAAACGTTTATTTTGATGCAACTGGTCTGTTTTATAATCTTTTCCAGTTGATCTGGCCTTCTTCCTGATCAAATGCAAGGAAAGGCAACATTTTAATTTAACTACCGGGCGTCATTAATGTGAAATTCCTGTTTAAACTCATAATGTACTTATTAATACTGCTTAGTTTTAGTCCTCTTTTGCTCTTAGCACTATATTGTTTGCCCATTTTCATAATACAGTTCGTTTTTTTTTATATAAAGCGAGGTAGAAATAATCTATGGCATTGATGCAAGGGGAATTCAATCAATATTCCCTTTTCCAATAGTCATTTAGAAATTTATATTTAGTAAAGACAGGTTAGAATTATCTACACCATCAACTATCTAATGATTCAACGCGGGATTCAGTAAATCATCCCTTCTACCGATAACTAGATCTCAACCCAAGAGAAGCTCCTGATTTGTTACACATCCAATCAAAACTCTCAGTCGGGCATCAACTCACCAATTTGTCTTTAATCAATCTCCCGCAATCTTCGTGGCGGTTACCGGTAACTATCGGTAAACAGCTCCAACCCGCTGTTTATATCTGTATCTCAATTAGTTTTCCCGCGTAAGTGACGTATCTTACGTCACTTCCGTGGGTGTATTCTTTAGATCCGTACCCGATGTGGTACCATTAAGGCGGCCATATTGTAGTGGTCTTATTCCGTATACGATATATCCTTTTCTCTGGTGAAACATTTAGCTTAGATAAGCTTCTGACTGTTATAATTACAGGGCACTAATGGGAAATCTATTCATAATGGGCTTATGTGTTTAAGCTTAAACTTCTATCTTTTCACAGTTTTATGGGAATATTTTCGCGAATATTTTTCAAAGTAATTGACGTATTTAACTACGTTACTTCCATTAGTTTGTGCTTCCATGACCAAGTTTGATACGATATAAATCAAGTGGCCATCTTATAATGGTTATAACACGTGCCCAAGAAATACTATTTTAATTTTTATATATATTAAGTCTTTAAGGTGTATAGTCTGTTTATCTAATATTGATAATCAGATGAATAATATATCATTAATCCGATTTACCCGCAAGGATACATCCTTCTATGACTAACAAGAGGATTCTAGATTAGGTAAAGAACTCCCCTAGTCTTAACAGACACACTTAGTGGATTGAGTGACACTGGGTTTAAGGTGAAATCACAGTGTTAAAAATGAGAGAATGGTAGGGGTATTGTCCCTATCTTAATAAACAATTCTTTTACCACTTCATTTTTTCTATTTCCACTTTTCCACTCTTTATCTTCCCTTCCATTATCTCTGATTTTGAAATAATATAAACCTGACAGTAGATTGATATGTCTCTTGGCAAGTTGATAAAATATTGTGTTTGTATTTTAACAGATTTTATTGTACCATTTTAACACTGTCCTGAAGAAGGTGGTGAGAATCAACGTTTACCACCGAAACGCTGCGTCGACATTTCGTGTTTTTAACTGTTTTTATTTATTATTTGTGTTGAATTACATTTGAATTTATTGTACATAAAGATATGTGTTAAGAGTGTGAAAGAATAGGGTGATAAACAACAAGAAGATATAGAATGACTCACCAGAAAATGTTGTTATAAGAAATAATTTCCCTCCGAAACAAGTATGTTTTTTTGATTTTTAGGAATTATTAGTGCTTGTTTGGTTAATGAATTATAATTGTATTAATAATTTTAATAAAATAAGAGATACTACAATTCTACTGTCAAGGTAATCATTTCTTTAATTTCTTTTCAAAAACCTTTTGTATGTCTTGTTCCTCTTTTTCTACTAAGAATAATCTTACTTATGTGTATACACAGATTTAGGGACATTATATAAAAAAGTTGCGAGGGAACAAAACTATTATTGAGTCCATTAAGAACTGGACATGATTTCCAGCCCCAAGGCCCGCTGCCATCCATGCGGTGGTGCAGTCCCCTTACGGCTGGGTCGCTGCGTATAAATGATTGCTCCAAGTTACCCACAGGTTTGGGAAGCACTCGAGCCACAGTGTACATACGCATACCAATCACGTCTCGGACAGCCGACGCGTTTTGAAATAAATTTCTTTTTCAAAGACTTGATTCCACTCTTTACACAGCGTTTGATTTGACCACTCCTTTATTCAATCAATCGCATTCAGGGAAATATTAGGATACACCTAAGATGGCGCCCGCAACAGCACAGTGAATCAAGCATCCCACCCCTCTCTAGACAGGAAATGACATGGTGATTGAACACCTTGAAAAGAGAGTCTGCCAAAAACCTGTTTGTATTTGGACGAGCATTGAGAAAGGCAATCGCCGAAACGCGTCTGCTCTTTGAAATAAATCATCCTAAAACCCCGTGAGTGCTGACATTTTCTTTTGGAAGTAGGAGCATTTATATATCTATGAGAGTTCCACCCTCTCATGGAGCACCCGCCCAGCAAGAGTTCTACAAGTGCCTTGTGGAGTTAGGAGCTGTTGCTTAATTGGACACTACAAGAACCGCCGCAAGAGTGCATGGAGGCACTAAGGTTCCCGTCGTTGAATGCGGAGACTATCCAAGTCTCTGGGAGAGGTCATTGGACCAACCCCTGCGGGCAGCAATTTGCCAAGGAAACGTGGCTTGCGGTCTGGGCGAGGGGCAAAGGACGTAACGAATTGAATTGAGGGGCTGCAGATTGAAGAGGGAGATAGCCCATCCAGGGCTGTCTGTTTGCGAGGACACTTCCATTCAGGGAAGTATTAGGATACACCTAAGATGGCGCCCGCAACAGCACAGTGAATCAAGCATCCCTCCCCTCTCTAGACAGGAAATGACATGGTGATTGAACACCTTGAAAAGAGAGTCTGCAAAAACCTGTTTGTATTTTGACGAGCATTGAGAAAGGCAATCGCCGAAACGCGTCTGCTCTTTGAAATAAATCATCCTAAAACCCGCGAGTGCTGACACTTTCTTTTGGAGGTAGGAGCGATATATATATATATATATATATATATATATATATATATATATATATATATATATATATATATATATATATATAATATGCTATACAATTTTATTTTATTAATTCGCTTAAAATCCATTCTTAAAATTATTACTATTTTATTTGAAAATATTTCAATAGATTTTTTAAATTAATAAAATGTAATAATTGTCCCTATACTTTTCCACAGACAGAGCTCTCTCTGCCACAATGGCTGAGTTCTTCACTTACATATGAAAGGTTACAAGCAGCAGTTTTACACTCCTAAATTCTGGTGTAGGATCCAACAGGGAGTGGAGAGGAGCAACTTTACATTTGGAAAAGGTGAATAGCAAAAAGTATAAAGTTACTACTAGGTACAGTAGTAGACTTCCACATGAGTAAATCTATATGTCTAAATTTGTTTTTGTGAATAGGATCTAAAGAATTTAATGTGTGATGATTCAGTGAAATTTTTAGATGTAAAATAGTCCCTTGTGTATAACAAAACCGGCACCTCAAAAGAGACGGAAGGATACTTTTGAGATGTATAATGGTCCCTCAGGTGAGACTGAATTACTCCTTTGGGCTGATTTGAAGCCAACTCTATGTATATCTTAACAAATTGGCAACAACAATGCAAAGGCAGCTGCACTGTCGAGCCAGACTTAAAAACTCGTACAGAAAACACGAAAGCTACATTGTATAGCTCCAGTGCATATTTTCGTCGGGTGCCAATTATTTATATTTCCCTTTTACTTTGCACCACTTTTGGGTTAATGGTACACTTAGCTCACAGAAGGCCTCATAGTGCACTCCAACTGTATTGTAGAATGTACAGTGTACTTAACCCGCACCACTAGAAACAGCGTACTCATTCAGAAAAAGGTGTAAAATGCACTCAACTCACAGCAGGGTGCACAGTGCACTCACCCTTCTTCAAGGTGTGGCGTGCACAGGGTTGTTCTCACCTTACTGCACCATCACAATAAATGCATTCAAAAGCACCGCTGACAACGCAATCACCCCACATTGGGATGTACAGGGCACTTATTCCAACACAGCAAGGTGCCCACAGCAGACCTGACATACAATCATATAAAGCACTCCACTGACACGACAGGAAGAATGCCAGTACACCCGCATCATAGCATGGGGTACAGTGCCCTCACCCTGCTACCTGCTGCAGGACTGGCAGTGCAGTCTCTACTCGGCAAGACTTGCCGTTACGATCACCCTCATCAGCAGGGTGTATTGTGCACTTACCCTACGGAAAGGCTAACATCATATCAATACCTACATCAGGGCTAACAGTGCAGTCATCCCCTTAGAGCTGCACCATCCATGCACGCCTCAGGGGAGTCTACAGACCAAACACCTCCAGAGAGGTCACATGCAAGGTGAACAATGCACTCTCCACACAGTTCAGCGGGAATCACAGGGCACTCATCACTCTGCAGGCTGTACCGTGCACGCACCCGTCAGCAGCATGCACAGTAGCTCACAAATGACAACCGAAATTAAGAAATAGCTATCCCTACAACAGGCCGACAATGCAGTAGACACACAACTGGGTGACAGTACATCTCCCCACAAAAAGGTACGGAGCAATACCACAGTCACTCTAGGTACAGCGCACTAAACCCACACAGGGCGACCCTCCGGGTGTGTAGCGCCCTCGGCCTTTAGCTGAATTGACAGTTTCTCTCTAAATGCCTTGAGCCGCACTTCCTCAATCCTCCCCTGGGGTCACGTGACGGGCCTGGGCGAGCTGCTAGCGCTCCAAGCACTGGCTGCGCTTTGTTCTTCCTGGAGTCAGAGCCTCCGCTCCAGAAAAGTTGGGCTCGGTGAGGCTCGGGGGCTGTGGGCGCTGTGCCAGCATGGGACATGTGAGTACATGGGCTCTCTGAGCAGCGGGGGTTTCAGTCTGCTACATCTGTCATCAAGGTGGGCTTTCAACTGTGCAGCGTCTGTCCGACTTCAACTTTCGTTTGAAATGCATTGGGCTGGATGAACGTCGTCAAAGAGCATAACAGGAAGCTGGACGGGTCCTCTGAATTATTTTCACTTGACAAATAGACGCGGAAGCTGCCACTGCATGGTGGCCCCGGGGAGGTGGCGGTCCCCGGGGCTGCGGGGGCCTGCACGGCCCCCGCATACATTATAAACATTGCCCCCGGGACCTGGCCCACCCGGGGGCTTATAGAAAACGAAGCGGAGCCCGCGCTTCATTTTTTAAAAACATTTCGGCCGAATTTGCGCACCCAGCGCAAATTCGGCCAATTGTTTTTAAAAAAAAATGCTTTTTTTGGCCCTGGGGGTCCTTGTGGGACCCCCTGAGCAGGCCTAGGGGGTCAGGGTGTTTCTACTCTGCCCCCTTTTCTTGTTTTTTAATGGTTTTTCTACTGTTTTCTCGTGACTCGGTTACCGAGTCATAAGATGGCTGCCAACACATTCTGGTTTGGAGTGTTGGCAGCCAATCAGAATGAAGCTCGTGCTCGGGAGGGTTCGCGAATCCTCCTCAGTGCTCCGATATCAATATTTTTATTTTTTTAATTTCTCAGGAACTACTGAACGGATTTATACCATTAAAAAAAAGGGCTCTTTCTGAACCAAGAGCTACCTTTTTGCCAAATTTGGTGTAATTCCGTTCAGCAGTTCGGGCTGTAGCCTGTTCCAAAATTCCTATGGAAATGAACATGGAGAAAACGCGTTTTGGGACCCCCCTTTTTTCTTGGCCCCTGCTTGATGAATCACCCCGAAACTTCCAAGACAGGAGCTGACCAGAGTGAACCATTAGTTTGGAAAATTTCGCGGAGATTCGTCAAACAGCGCCAAAGATATTGGCAAAAGAAAAAACTCTTTTTGAATAGAAACAAGGTCCTAACTATAACTACCTACTGGCAACCGCCAGTAGGTAATATATATATTTTCTAAAATGCAGCATACCATTTTTCTGAGCCCGTAATTCAAACCACAGTTCATTTACTGGCAAATCCAATCAGCATCAGAGGCAACATCACGGGGTCAAAAGGTCTCACCTCAATGCGAAGTTGGTATGCACAGCACGATTTTTAACCCCTTCGATGCTCATGACGGAATGGTTCCGTCATGAGCATCGGTGCCCCTGTGCTCATGACGGAACCATTCCGTCATGAGGCCAGGGCATGCAAATACCTCTGCTGCAGACAGCAGAGGGATTTCCTTTTCTCCCCACAGCCTCGGGAGCTGGGGAAGAGCTTCCCAGCTCCCGAGGCCCTCCTTTCAGTGAAATGAAGATCAGCGCGCACGTCGCGCTGACTTCATTTCACTGAAAACGGAACTAAAATGAGCCTTTAGGTGGCGAGGCAAGATGGCTGCCGATTGACTTCAGTGAGAGTTGCCGCTGCTGCTTCTCTCCATTTGGACATTTAGATTCTGATATGCTGGCTATTTGAAAAACCATCTGCGAACATCCCCCCCCCGTACTCACTATTTTTATGTGGACATGCGGACATGCGGCTGCTGGGCATTGATGGTCAGCTGAAGGCAAGGTGTTTTGCTACAGTCGTGCTCCTGCTACCACCGAGTGCAGGGCAGTGTATCGGCTTGCCGCGTGGGAGTCAGTGCCCCGCTGTGAATATGGCCCCAAAATCGAATAAAGCCGAAAAAACTGCTAAAACGGCCAACAAGAATAAAGAGGATATCAACACCTCCGCTGATATGGCACGGGTCGGTGCCTCCAATGTCGGCAATCCCAAGGTCGGCTCCGGCATGGGTCGTGGAGGGGGCCAAGTTCGCCGAGGAGGACTGCTGTCAAAGAGAGTGGAGGCCGCCGGAGGAGACATCGGAGCGGCTGGTGGGACACGGCATAGGGCAGCGGCGGGGACAACAGCGGGAGCGATGAGGCAGACTACGGTGGCAGAAGCTTTTTTGATGTCTCCACCAGCCACTGGTCTTCAGGGGGGATCTGTGTGCCCCTCAGAAAATGAGACGGCGGGAGCAACCGGCGCCGCGGGTCTGAAACCGCCTACACAATCGAGCCCTGTGAACGGATCACAGGCAAAAACTGGACTGGAGCAGGGATCGGGACCGGACTGTGTTCAGCATCAACTGGTGGAAGAATCACTAGGAGCTCGTAGTGCCTCAATTGCTGAAACTTTGGAGCATGTCACTTTGGAAGCTGCCTGTGTGGAGATACAGGACGAGCAGAGCGAAAGTGAAGAGCAGGGTGATGAGCAGGATCACAGCACTAAGCCAGGCTATAATGCGGTATTTGCCCAGGAAAGTGATAATATATTAGAGCATACAGAGCTACCTGCTTTGGTGGCAGGTAATGGGATGGTGGCTGAAAATTTAAACTGCCAAAATAATATTTGCTCAAACTTAGAATTAATCAAAGGGGCCTCTGCCACTACATCAGAAGGCCAAGTACTGCGGCAGCATTACGAGATGACTCATGGGTCCCCAGAAGGGGACCAATTTTTTTCTCTTAATGATGATTCTGAATCCTCTGTACTTAGCGATCTTAATATCACGGAAGAATCTGACTCGGAAGAAGCTGCAACTGTGCAAAAAGGTCCTCATGGTAAAGCCGTGCCTCATCGGCGTAGGAATAGATCTAGGGGTGGCATTGATCAGAAGAATGTGGAAACAGCGAGAAAACTGGAATGGGATTATTCGGCCACCAGTATGGTCTATGAGGGTAATCAGCAAGTAGACTTCGATGGCTCAGGTGTATCTTCAGGACCCCCTGCCCCACCCACTCTGGATTTAGTGTATTCCACTCTTAAACAAATGCAGGGAGAGGCCAGAAATGAAAGCAGAAGATCGCTACAAGCCACCAAGAAATTACAAACTTCCATTCGCAAAGTTAATAAACTCTGCACAGAAATGGCCGAGCGGGTTACTCATGTGGAGGATAGAACTGTGGCTTTGGAAGAGGAAGTTAACAGACTACAGGAATTCAAGGTGCAACAGGAAAAACAAGCACTGGACGTCTGCTGGAAACTCGAAGATTTCGAGAATCGCCAGCGGCGGAACAATGTTCGCTTATTGGGGGTTGCTGAAAAAGCGGAGGGGCTAATATAGTCCCCTTCGTGGTGTCCTTATTAAAGGGGGCCTTTCCGGACCTTGCCCAATGGAACTGGGATATGGAGGTCCAACGGGCTCACCGTTTCCCAATGGTGCAGAGGAGGAATGTTTCATCCAGGCAAGACGCGTACCCAAGAGCGATCCTGATTTATGTTGGGAACTTTCTCTTGAGACAAGCCATTATTGATAAGGCTCGCCCCGACACTAAGAGGACTTTTGAAGGGCATACTTTTTTGCCCGTCCTGATTTTTGTCACGCCACTGTAGAGCGCAGATGGCGTCTTCGGCAATTGATTACAGCATTTCAGGGGTGGGCAGCGAAGCATATATGTTATTCCCTTCCCGTCTCAAAGTCATAACGAATGGACAAGCTCGTATGTTCTTTTCAGAGGTGAAGGCACAAGAATTCCTAACGGAGCTTAAAGAAGCTAAAGGAAGGGCGGATATCCGTTAAAATATCTTGGGCTGGGTAACGGTTTATTTAGAGTAAGGACAATGGTTTACGTTTTTCACTTGATTTTTTTAAAAATTTTGGTGTGTTAAATTAAGGTGAGCGGGGGGGAGGGGGAAGAAGCCGGCGGTTGTTAGAGATGGATGGGAGAGGGAGTGGGGCAACTGGAGATGTGAGATCGGTTGCCACACATAGGTCATGGTTGACCTATTTGCCTGTAAGGGTTGTTGCGGGGGGTGGGGGTGGTGGGGTGGTTGGGTTTGGGGTGGGGTAGGGGTCTTTCACAGCATAGCACAACACTATATATGAGGGAAGGGTTAGGTAAAAGGTTTACTGATCTCAGAATTAAATTTCACTGTAAAGAAGAAGGGATTGAGGCGAAGTTAGCTGAGAGAAGGGAGTGTATAATCAAATTGAAACTTAAAGCAGAAGGGCAATCATTGAATACTAATCAATGGCGCATGTGAATCTTAAGATTATTTCTATTAATATCTGTGGGCTCAATGATCAGGCTAAGCGACAAAGGTCAGCAGTAATATTGAAAGCCCTGCGTGCTGACATATTGTGTATACAGGAGACCCATATAGAATATACAAGAGCAGGGATTCTTGAACAACTGGGTTTTAGACTGTTGGTGGCTTCTAAACAAGGCACCAAAATCAGAGGGGTAGCTATCCTCACTCGCAGGAAAGATTTAGTTGTAAAAAGGATATTATCGGATAGATGGGGACGTTGGGCAATAGCAGAATGTGGATTTTTAGGAGAATCATTTACTATTTGCTCACTTTATGATTCAACAGCTGATGATCCCGAGGTATTAGAGTTCTTGGATAATGAATTTGCCCACTGGCCTATTCCACTCATAGTTTGTGGTGATTTTAATATTAATGGGTTAGGTGGATTATGGGGCAAAACTGGCAATAGATATTCTGGGCGTAAAAGAAAGGTTTTTAAAGCACTATCTAATCTGACTAAAAATCATGGGATAATAGATGTATGGAATCATTTAAAAATTAATGATGATGGTAACACCTTTTACTCTGCCCCGCACAATGCGATTTTTCGACTCGATTATTTTTTTGTTTCACATTCATTAATACATCGAGTTATAATCGAGAAGCTCCCCAGGTTATTATCAGACCATAATCCTCTTGCCCTTACTCTGAGCTTTTCTAAAGGAGAGCGGGCTGAACGGACATGGTCCTTCGAAAGAGGGCTTTTAACCGACTCAGAGTATGTTTCTCATATGAAGGGGTGGATCACGGCCTTCTTCGATATAAATAGACATAGTGCCAGCACCGGAGTTGTCTGGGATGCCTTTAAGGCCGGGGTAAGAGGTGAAACTCTCAGTTTTAGCTTTTCTCGGCAAAGAAGGAGGCGCATCACGAAGAGATGCTCCTCAATAATTTAGCCAAAATTGAAGAGGCGCTTGCCTCTGCGGTTAAAGCCGGGTCACCTATTACAGACATTTTGTATCAACTTGCCTGGGCTAAAGCAGGAATAGGCGAAAGGGCAGCTGCTAAGGCCTCAGCAAGTTTTTTAGCCAAAAGAGAACAATGCTACGAATTTAGCGAGCGGGTAGGTCACACTTTGGCAGTGAGACTCCGACAAAGATGCGCTGCAAGCGAGATTAATGCGGTCCAAGACGAGTGTGGAAATTTAGTCACTGATCCACACGGGATCCAGGAAGTGTTTCGGTCATTTTATTATCAATTATATGGGGAAGAATCACAGGATTTGCAAACTCTAACTCAGGAACTTCTCAATAGTATACCTCTTCAAAGTATCGAACCCGGAGACAGAGAAAACCTAGAGGTAACTCTGACTCAGGATGAGATATTTGAGGCAGTGAGAAATCTTCCACCGGGTAAGGCCACTGGACCAGATCAGATTCCCTTGGAATTTTATAAGATCTTCTTAGAGGAAATCGGTCCGGTCCTTGTAGAAACAATACACGGCGCCCAATCCGGGAGCTCTATCCCAGCATCTTGGGCAGGCGCTGACATCATAATATTCTTTAAAAAAGGCAAGCCACCTCTGGAGCCTGGGTCTTATAGGCCCATCACACTTATAAATAGTGATTCAAAAATTTTCTCGAAAGCTTTAGCATCTAGACTGAATATAATCATAGCTAGATCTATTCACCCATGTCAACATGGATTTATTCCCGGGAGGGGTACCACTCAGCATACTCGGCGTGTAATAACGCTGTTTGACGCGGCAGAAGTCTCAGGGGACCCTATGGCTTTGCTGCTCCTTGATGCAGAAAAGGCCTTTGATCGGGTCTCCTGGGACTTTCTATGGGAAGCTATGAAGTGGTTTGGAGTTGGGCAGCGGTTTATTACTGCTATTCGCGCTTTGTACAATACACCAACCGCTCGACTAAGAATCAATGGGAAATACACAGCACCTTTCGAGATTAAACGGGGAACCCGGCAGGGTTGCCCCTGCTCACCCCTTTTATTTGCTATTTACATAGACCCCCTAATCCGGCTCTTGGAAGATTGTCAGGAAATCAAGCCGGTGATTTATCAGGACATTCCAACAAAAGTACTCGCTTATGCTGACGATGTGGCTTTAGTTACTCCTGATCCCTTAGCTGCAATAGCGGCAGCTGAGCAGATCGCTTTAACTTTTGGTAGGATTTCTGGATATGCCTTGAACAAACAGAAGACCCAGATAGTCATTAACCGGGGGATCAGCTTATCTGATCCACGGGTAATAGAATCAGCGGTCTATCTGGGTATTTCTATCACAGCGGATTTGAATTCATTGGTCGCAATCAACACTGACCCTATAATCCGGAAGGCTAAGAAGGACTTTGATAATTTTCATAATTTGCATTTATCTTTAGTTGGTCGCTGCAACGTGGTCAAAATGGTATTTCTGCCCAAAATTCTTTACTTATTTAGAGCTATCCCTCTTGAATTTGGAAAGCAATGGTTTTCAGCTTTAGAATGTGTAGTAAATCGCTCGTTTGGGCTCATGGCAAAACAAGGAGAGCACTTCGATATATGACTCTTCCTTTGGCTAGAGGGGGTTGGGCACTCCCGGATTTTAGATTTTATTACTGGGCAGCAGCCCTCCAGTATATGTCGACCCTGTTTGGTGGATATTTAGAAGATCCCATGCCCGATGTATATCAGTTATTGTTGGGGAAGGAAGCCGTGAGCTGTTTTCTTAAATTCAGTGAGCCAAGCTATTATAAAAGAACTAAATTTAAGACTCTACTGGCAGCTTTTAAAATATGGGCTGCCCTTAAGAGAAAGGTTGGTTTGGGCAGAATGAACTTTTATACTCAGATGTTTGGTAACCCCACGCTCCTGGAAATCTTTTCAGATCAAACTATGGCAGAGTGGGCCGGGCTTGGTCTCGTGAAAGTCGGGGATTTGATGGGCCCAGAGGGTGTGCTTCAATTTGGGGATATTCAGGTTAAATTTAATATTAGTTCAAGGAATTTTTTTAAATACCTCCAGATTAGAAGCTTTCTGGGTAAAAAGACGGGAGGTGGCAGTCACTTTAGTAATAACAAAGTTATAGATGCTATTAGAAGCAGTAAGGGTTGTAAATTAAAAGGAATATATAGTGAACTTATCTCACTAAAACAGGATGATTTGGGTAAGCATGGTGAAAAGTGGAAAGATCGGCTGGGCACGGAACCAGATAATTTCTTAGATTCTTTAGAGTTGGGGCAGACAGTATTATGCTCGGCTGGGTTGCAGGCACAACATTTTAAGACGCTATTTTCACTTTATTATACACCGGCAAAGATAGCTCAATGGGGAGGACAGGTGGGAATTAGGTGCCCCCGGTGTAATGCTTTAAAAGCGGACTTAGTCCACATGTTTTCCACGTGCCCGTGCCTTGATGTAATAAAATCCTCCATTACATCCTTCTGTGAAAATACCCTGGATATTAAAATTAAATTGACCCCAAACTTAATTCTTCTTGGGATTGATAATTCCCAGGAGCATGTCCCGTATTTTCGATTTATCTTTTTAACCATGGCAGTGTTTCGTATTTGTATTGCCGCAGTCTGGTTAGATCAAACCGCTCCAACGTTTCAAGTATGGTTAGCCAGATTATTAGCGATGTTTAACCTTGAGCGGGGTATTTATGAGCGGCGGGGAAAAAAGGGGAGAATTTTGGGGAAACGCATCTGGGACCCGATTTATAATTGGAAAGAACATCAGAATTAACTCAGGGCCGGTGGTGTTTAAAAATTGTTTGTTGTGATTCGGTTCCCTGTTGACTGTCTCCTTCTTTTTATTTATATATATTTTTTTTCTCTTTTCTCTCCTTCTTTACTGTTAGACCTTTCTTTAAACTTTAGAAGCTAAATATGGAAATTATTACCCTAATTTGTGATTGAAATATATATGTATTATGATGCTGTTTATAATGTAAAATTAATTTAAAAAAAAAAAAGAAAAAAAAAATGAGCCTTTAGGCTCATTTCAGTTTCACTTTCTACGTGCTCAGGGGCTATCTCAGCCCCTGAGCACGTAGAAAGACGGGAGAGGTATCATTGAAAAGGGAGAATCTCCCTTTCCAATGGTACCCTCCTCAGTGGATCCCTGCTTTGGGATCGCCCCAGGAGGGCAATCCCCAAGCAGGGATCCACCCACTAAGGCACCAGGGAGGGGGAGTGGCCCCTTGGGCAAGGGCTTTGCTCCCCCCAAACAAATTGCCAATGTTCAGTCTTTCTGCCCCCCCTGGGGGGCATATGGGAGCAGTAGCCCCCAATCTGCCCCCCCAAGGGGCAGAAAGCCCACTAGACACCAGGGATTTTTATTTGGTGCATTGTTTTAGGGTGGGGGCTGCCCGAAACGGGCACGCCAATGCCCCCACTCCCCCAGCCACCATTACAGCCTTTCTGCCCCCCCGGGGGGTCAGAAAGCCCACTAAATGCCAGGGATTTTTCTGTGTGCTATTTGTTTTAGGGTGGGGGCTGCCCAAAATGGGCACGCCAATGCCCCCACCCCGCCCGCCACCATTACAGCCTTTCTGCCCCCCCAGGGGGGCAGAAAGCCCACTAGACACCAGGGATTTTTATTTGGTGCATTGTTTTAGGGTGGGGGCTTCCCGAAACGGGCACGCCAATGCCCCCACCCCCCAGCCACCATTACAGCCTTTCTGCCCCCCCTGGGAGGCAGATGGGGGCAGTAGCCCCCAATCTGCCCCCCCGTGGGGGTCAGAAAGCCCACTAAATGCCAGGGATTTTTCTGTGTGCTATTTGTTTTAGGGTGGGGGCTGCCCAAAATGGGCACGCCAATGCCCCCACCCCGCCCGCCACCATTACAGCCTTTCTGCCCCCCCTGGGGGGCAGATGGGGGCTGTAGCCCCCAATCTGCCCCCCCCAGGGGGCAGAAAGCCCACTAAACGGCAGGGATTTATTTTTTGTGTAAATTTTTTTTTAGGGTGGGGGCTGCCCGAAATGGGCACGCTAATGCCCCCACCCCCCACCACCATTACAGCCTTTCTGCCCCCCCTGGGAGGCAGATGGGGGCGGTAGCCCCCATCTGCCGCCCCGGGGGGGCAGAAAGCCCACTAAACGGCAGGGATTTATTTTTTGTGTAATTTCTTTTTTAGGGTGGGGGCTTCCCGAAATGGGCACGCTAATGCCCCCACCCCCCACCACCATTACAGCCTTTCTGCCCCCCTCCTGGGAGGCAGATGGGGGCAGTAGCCCCCAATCTGCCCCCCCGGGGGGGCCGAAAGCCCACTAAATGCCAGGGATTATTTTGTGTGCTATTTGTTTTAGGGTGGGGGCTGCCCAAAATGGGCATGCCAATGCCCCCACCCCACCCGCCACCATTACAGCCTTTCTGCCCCCCCTGGGGAGCAGAAAGCCCACTAAACACCAGGGATTTTTTTGGACGCATTTTTTTTTAGGGTGGGGGCTGCCTGAAATGGGCACGCTAATGCCCGCACCCCCTGTCACCATTACAGCCTTTCAGCAAAATTTCAGGTTTCTGTGGGATTCTGGGTAAGAAAACGTTGGGGGATCCACGCAAGCCATACCTCCCTGGAATCCCCCGGGTGTCTAGTTTTCAGAAATGTGTGGGTTTGGTAGGTTTCCCTAGCTGGCCGCCGAACCCGGGGCCAAAAACTCATGGGACCCCCCTTGAAACCAGGTTGGTTTGTGATAGGTAATTTTGATGTCGCCTCACTAGGTTTTGGGCCCTTGCCTGTCGCGGGTACTTGCCCCACCCACGCGTGTGAGGTACCATTTTTATCGGGAGACCAGGGGGAGCAGAAAGGCTGTAATGGTGGCGGGATGTGGGCATTGGCGGGCCCACTTCGGGCAGCCCCCACCCTAAAAACAAATGTGCAAAAAAAAATCCCTGGCGTCAAGTGGGCTTTCTGCTGCGCGGGGGGGCAGATTGGGGGCTACTGCCCCCATCTACCCCCCAGGGGGGGCAGAAAGACTGTTATGGTGGCAAGGGCATGGGGGCATTGGCGTGCCCATTTTGGGCAGCCCCCACCCTAAAAAAAATTGCACAAAAATAAATCCCTGGTGTTTAGTGGGCTTTCTGCCCCACCGGGGGGGCAGATTGGGGGATACAGCAGGGGTTTGCAGGGGATTCTGGGTAAGAAAACGTTGGTGGATCCATGCAAGCCATACCTCCCTGGAATCCCCCGGGTGTCTACTTTTCAGAAATGTGTGGGTTTGCTAGGTTTCCCTAGGTGACCGCCGAGCCCCAGGCCAAAAAGTCATGGGACCCCCCTTGCAAAACCAGGTCGTTTTCTGATAGGCAATTTTGATGTCGCCTCAATAAGTTTTGGGCCCTTGCCTGTCGCGCGTACTTGGGCCTCCCACCCGAGTGAGGCACCATTTTTATCAGGAGACCTGGGGGAACGCTGGGTGGTAGGAAATTTGTGTCATCCCGGTGATGCCACAACTTTCCCACACAAAAATGTGTGAAAAAAGTGATTTTTGTCAGCAAAATTTCAGGTTTGCAGGGGATTTTGGGTAAGAAAGCGTTGGTGGATCCACGCAAGCCATACCTCCCTGGAATCCCCCGGGTGTCTACTTTTCAGAAATGTGTGGGTTTGCTAGGTTTCCCTAGGTGGCCGCCGAGCCACGGGCCAAAAAGTCATGGGACCCCCCTTGCAAAACCAGGTCGTTTTGTGATAGGCATTTTTGATGTCGCCTCAATACGTTTTGGGCCCTTGCCTGTCGCGCGTACTTGGGCCTCCCACCCGAGTGAGGCACCATTTTTATCGGGAGACCTGGGGGAATGCTGGGTGGTAGGAAATTTGTGTCAGCCTGGTGATGCCACAACTTTCCTACACAAAAATGTGTGAAAAAAGTGATTTTTTTCAGCAAAATTTCAGGTTTGCAGGGGATTTTGGGTAAGAAAGCGTTGGTGGATCCACGCAAGCCATACCTCCCTGGAATCCCCCGGGTGTCTACTTTTCAGAAATGTGTGGGTTTGCTAGGTTGCCCTAGGTGGCCACCGAGCCCCGGGCCAAAAAGTAATGGGACCCCCCTTGCAAAACCAGGTCGTCTTCTGATAGGCAATTTTGATGTCGCCTCAATACGTTTTGGGCCCTTGCCTGTCGCGCGTACTTGGGCCTCCCACCCGAGTGAGGCACCATTTTTATCGGAAGACCTGGTGGAACGCTGGGTGGTAGGAAATTTGTGTCAGCCCGGTGATGCCACAACTTTCCCACACAAAAATGTGTGAAAAAAGTGATTTTTTTCAGCAAAATTTCAGGTTTGCAGGGATTCTGGGTAAGAAAACGTTGGTGGATCCATGCAAGCCATACCTCCCTGGAATCCCCGGGTGTCTACTTTTCAGAAATGTTTGGGTTTGCTAGGTTTCCCTAGGTGGCCGCCGAGCCCCGGGCCAAAAGTCATGGGACCCCCTTGCAAAACCAGGTCGTTTTGTGATAGACATTTTTGATGTCGCCTCAATACGTTTTGGGCCCTTGCCTGTCGCGGGTACTTGGGCCTCCCACCCGAGTGAGGCACCATTTTTATCGGGAGACCTGGGGGAATGCTGGGTGGTAGGAAATTTGTGTCAGCCCGGTGATGCCACAACTTCCCCACACAATAATGTGTGAAAAAAGTGATTTTTTCAGCAAAAGTTCAGGTTTCTGGGGGATTCTGGGTAAGAAAACATTGGGGTATCCACGCAAGCCATACCTCCCTGGAATCTCCCATGTGTCTACTTTTCAGAAATGTGTGGGTTTGGTAGGTTTCCCTAGGTGCCGGCAGAGCTAGGGTTCAAAAACTACAGCTAGGCACTTTGCCAAAAAAGGGTCATTTTTCACAGTGAAATTGGGGTGTGTCCACGTTGCGTTTTGCGTCATTTCCTGCCGTGGGCACTAGGCCTACCCACACAAGTGAGGTGCCATTTTTCTCAGAAGACTTTGGGGAACGCGGGGTGGGTGGAATTTTGTGGATCCATGCAGATTCCAGAACTTTCCACCACAGAATGTGAGGAAAATGTGTTTTTTTTACACTTTTTTAGGTTTGCAAGGGATTCTGGCTAACAGAACCTGGTGAGAGCCAGTCAAGTCACCCCATCCTGGATTCCCCTGGGTGTCTAGTTTTCAAAAATGTATAGGTTTGCTAGGTTTCCCTAGGTGCCGGCAGAGCTAGGGTTAAAAACTACAGCTAAGCACTTTTCAAAAAAAGCTTCATTTTTCACTGTGAAAATGTGGTGTGTCCACATTGTGTTTTGCACTGTTTCCTGTCGCGGGCACTAGGCCTACCCACACAAGTGAGGTACCATTTTTCTCGGAAGACTTTGCGGAATGCGGGGTGGGTGGAATTTTGTGGATCCACGCAGATTCCAGAACTTTCCACCACAGAAAAGTGAGGAAAATGTGTTTTTTTTGACAATTGTTTAGGTTTGCAAGGGATTCTGGGTAACAGAACCTAGTGAGAGCCAGTCAAGTCACCCCATCCTGGATTCCCCTGGGTGTCTAGTTTTCAAAAATGTATAGGTTTGCTAGGTTTCCCTAGGTGCCGGCAGAGCTAGGGTTCAAAAACTACAGCTAAGCACTTTTCAAAAAAAGGGTCATTTTTCACTGTGAAAATGTGGTGTGTCCACATTGTGTTTTGCGCTGTTTCCTGTCGCGGGCACTAGGCCTACCCACACAAGTGAGGTACCATTTTTCTCGGAAGACTTTGGGGAATGCGGGGTGGGTGGAATTTTGTGGATCCACGCAGATTCCAGAACTTTACACCACAGAAAAGTGAGGAAAATGTGGTTTTTTTGACAATTGTTTAGGTTTGCAAGGGATTCTGGGTAACAGAACCTAGTGAGAGCCAGTCAAGTCACCCCATCCTGGATTCCCCTTGGTGTCTAGATTTCAAAAATGTATAGGTTTGCTAGGTTTCCCTAGGTGCCGGCAGAGCTAGGGTTCAAAAACTACACCTAAGCACTTTTCAAAAAAAGGGTCATTTTTCACTGTGAAAATGTGGTGTGTCCACGTTGTGTTTTGCGCTGTTTCCTGTCGCGGGCACTAGGCCTACCCACACAAGTGAGGTACCATTTTTCTCGGAAGACTTTGGGGAATGCGGGGTGGGTGGAATTTTGTGGATCCACGCAGATTCCAGAACTATCCACCACAGAAAAGTGAGGAAAATGTGGTTTTTTTTACAATTGTTTAGGTTTGCAAGGGATTCTGGGTAACAGAACCTAGTGAGAGCCAGTCAAGTCACCCATCCTGGATTCCCCTGGGTGTCTAGATTTCAAAAATGTATAGGTTTGCTAGGTTTCCCTAGGAGCCGGCAGAGCTAGGGTTCAAAAACTACAGCTAGGCACTTTTGCAAAAAAGGGGTAATTTTTCACAGTGAAAATGTGGTGTGTCCACGTTGCGTTTTGGGCCGTTTCCTGTCGCGGGCACTAGGCCTACCCACACAAGTGAGGTACCGTTTTTCTTGAAAGACTTTGGGGAACGCGGGGTGGGTGGAATTTTGGGAATCCATGCAGATTCCAGAACTTTCCACCACAGAAAAGTGAGGAAAATTTGTTTTTTCTGACAATATTTTAGGTTTGCAAGGGATTCTGGGTAACAGAACCAGGTGAGAGCCAGTCAAGTCACCCCATCCTGGATTCCCCTGGGTGTCTAGTTTTCAAAAATGTATAGGTTTGCTAGGGTTCCCTAGGTGCCGGCAGAGCTAGGGTTCAAAAACTACAGCTAGGCACTTTGCAAAAAAGGGTCATTTTTCACTGTGAAAATGTGGTGTGTCCACGTTGCGTTTTGGGCCGTTTCCTGTCGCAGGCACTAGGCCTACCCACACAAGTGAGGTACCATTTTTATCGGGAGACTTAGGGTAACACAAAATTGTAGAGCAACTGTTATTATCTATTGACTTTTGCTGCATTTCTGCCTTCCAAATGAAAGACAATGTGTAAAAAAGAAGTCATTTTGAAAAATGTCCTATAATTCTCATGCTAGTATGGGTACTCCCAATTTCGGAAATGTGCAAATATCTACTATTTCTAAACTCTATATTTTGTTCCCATTTCAGAAATACCTAGGTGTCTTTCATACCGATTTTTCCATGTATAAATTTTCCCAGAATAATTGCTATATACCCGGTACATAATAAAAAACCATTGCAAGACGCTGCTCAGTTATTGGCTCTGGGTTCGTCGGGTTCTTGGTGAACCTACAAGTCCTATATATCGCCACAACCAGAAAGGTCCAGTGGATGTAACGGTATATTGCTTTCAAATATCTGTCATAATTAGAAGAAGTTACAGGTGAAAACGTTGACACAAATGGCTGATTTTTTCAACTAATTTTCAATTTTTCCTATATTTAACTGTTTGTTTCTATAAAGAAAACTTGAAGGATCTACACAAATGACCCCTTGTTGAATTCAGAATTTTGTCTACTTTTCAGAAATGTATGGCTTTCCAGGATCCATTATTGCTTTCATACCCATTTCTACCATTAACTGGAAGGAGGTTGAAAGCACAAAAAATAGCAAAAATAGACTATGCCCCAGAAAAATGCCAAAACTGTGTAAAAAATTTTGGTTTTCTGACAAAAGTCTGCTTGTCCCTGAAAGCTGGGAAGATGGTGATTTCAGCACCACAACCCCTTTTTGATGCCATTTGCAGGGAAAAACCAGACGCTTTCATCTGTAGCCCTTTTTCGCATTTTTCTCCAAAAAACCAAAATTTAGCTGTATTTTGGCTAATTTCTGGGTCCCCTCCAGGGGAATCCACAAACCCTGGGTACCTTTAGAATCCCCATGATGTTGGAAAAAAGGACGCAAATTTGGCGTGGATACGTTATGTGGTCAAAAAGTTACAGGGGCCTAAGCGCGAACTACCCCAAATAGCCAAAAAAAGGCTTAGCACAGGAGGGGAAAAGGCCTAGCAGCGAAGGGGTTAACTAATACATTTAGATGTTTTGTTTTATATATTGTGGGCTTTTTTTTCTGAGGGATTGGCGCTGTTTAAATCAGTAACAAGCTTATGATTTACTCTTCCCATGTGCACGTTCAGACAAGCATTTTGTTTATCCCTGGATCAGTGCAGGCGGAGGAAGCATGATGTTGAGACATGCTTGGTTGCACTTTGCAGTTTATTCACAACGTTAAATTTAATAACGTATGACCATTTGTATCAGCCGCACTGTTGAGTCATTTTGTCAGGGTAATGTTCAAATAACTTTATTGGTCTGTCCGAGTGCATAACCCCAAATTCAAAGTATTTTCTTTATGTTTATGTGTGCCTCGAGTGGGAAGGGCTATATATACTTATGTGTATTTTGGCGCCAGTTAGATTGACAAAGGCTTCTGCGAAGCCGAAACGCGTCTCTCTGGTCGCAGGGTCGTTGGAGACCCAAGAAAATAAATAATGCTGTATCCTTACAGCCTGTGTGCGTGCCTTCTTCAATTGGAGCAGGACTGAGTGTTTATATATATATATATATATATTATCTACTGGCGGTCGCCAGTAGATAGTTATAATTAGGACCTAGTTTCCATAGGACACTCGTTTTTTGTTTTCTTAATATCTTTGGCGCCGGTTCACGAATCTTCGCGAAATTTTCAAAAATCGTAGCCCGCTCCGGTCAGCTCCTGTCTTGAAAGTTTCGG
The DNA here is from genome assembly GCA_963921515.1 of Calotriton arnoldi. Classification (NCBI taxonomy): domain Eukaryota; kingdom Metazoa; phylum Chordata; class Amphibia; order Caudata; family Salamandridae; genus Calotriton; species Calotriton arnoldi. The sequence goes on from CAWUFW010003846.1 coordinate 46,144, forward strand.
GGTGATTCGGCAAGCGGGGGCCGAGAAAAAAGGGGGGTCCCAAAACATGTTTTCTCCATGTTAATTCCCATAGGAAACTTTAGACAAAGCTACAGCCCGAACTGCTGAACGGAATTACACCAAACTTGGCAAAAAGGTAGCCCTTGGTTCAGAAAGAGACCTTTTTGTTAAATGGTGTAAATCCGTTCAGTAATTCCAGAGAAATTCAAAAAATAAGAGTCAAAAAATCTATTTCCCATAGGAAACTTTATGCAAGGCTACAGCCGAAACTACTGAACGGATTTACCCCAAATTTGGCAAAAAGGTACTGCTTGGCTCAGAAAGTGACCTTTTTAAAAATGGTGTAAATCCGTTCAGTAGTTGCTGAGAAAATCAAAAATCAAAGTTTCGATATTTAGAGGCACGGAGAATCCGCGGACCCTCCCGACCACGAGCTTTATTCTAATTGGCTGTCAACACTCCAAACCAGGAAGTGTTGGCAGCCATCTTGTGACTCGGTAGAACTGAGTCACAAGAAAACAGAAAAACAGCCGCGTAAAACAAGAAAAGGGGGCAGGGTAGAAATACCCTGACCCCCTAGGCCTGCTTAGGGGGTCCCACAAGGACCCCCAGGGCCCAAAAAAGCATTTAAAAAAAAAAAAGAAATCGTCAAAATGCGCGCCGGATCCGCAAATCCAGCCGTGAAACTAAAAAAAATGAAGCGCGGCCTCCCGCCAACTAGCCCACCAGGTACCTCCAGTGCGCGCCACAGGGCTGCGTTGCAGAGAGGTGGTCCAGGCCACGCCCCTTTTTACACCTCTGTGCAACGCAGCTCTGTGGCGCTTACTGGAGGTACCTAGTGGGCTAGTTGGACCCCAGGGACCCTCAGGATTCAAGGGGACTTAATCTCCCAACTTAAAACGGCCACAGGGCTTGTTTGCACACATGTCACCTCAGGCCCCCCCTCCCTTCACCACTGTGCAAACGCGCCCCGGGGCGCGTTTTAAGAGGAAGTTTTAATCCCCCTGCCCTATTATGTACTAGGGCCTTACAGAGGAGGTCATGCTAATCACAGGGGTACCCCAATGCATAGTGTTCCCTAGTGTATGTAGGTGTTTTCACTGTATTCTAAGTGTCTTTTAGCATAGCACTGGCTCTAGGCCTGGTTAGTCCGAGTCAGTTACCACCAGTACCCGTCTGAAAAAGTTGTGGGAACAGGATGATTTTGCAACAAGGCCTCTTTCTGCTCCTCTGTTGGTTCTTTCTGCACATGTCTTGCTTCTTCCTGCTCTTTTCTTCGTCTTTGTGGACTTCTGTTGCTTCTTTCTGCATTTCTTTTGCTTCTTTCTGTGCGTTTTTTCTTCTTTCTTCACATGTCCTACCTCTGTAGGCATAGTTAGAAACTAGCATTTAAAAAACCTTTAAAATTCACTTAAAAAACCATAGGTTTCAGGCACGTTATAGTTAGAAATTAGCATTTAAAAACCTTTGAAATTCACTGAAAAAACCATAGGTTTCAGACACGTTATAGTTAGAAATTAGCATTTAAAAAACCTTTGAAATTCACTGAAAAAACCATAGGTTTCAGGCACGTTATAGTTAGAAATTAGCATTTAAAAAACCTTAGAAATTCACTGAAAAAACCATATGTTTTAGGGACAGTTATAGTTAGTTGGACATTTCACTCGTACAAAACCATAGAAATTCCCCCGTTATAGTTAGTTCAGCTAACTATAACTCGCGCCTCCGCAATGCACTGCTGATGATGTCACATATTACATCACTCATGACATGGTCAGTGACATCACTGATGACATCACTGATGACATCTCAAATGACATCACTGATGACATCATCCATGTGATAATTTGATGCATCTTCTCACATCCTAATATTACTTTTGATACACCCACTCTAAATTACAGACTGCCATTCTCAAAACCATAGACACTCCAACACCAATAACTACATACACACTCACTGATTCTTAGGTCTACACACACATCCACTCACTCACCCGTACAGTCACTCATACTTACGGTCACTCAGTACAGGACTATCATATGCACTCATACACCTATGTAGACACTCACACACCACCACTCATCCATAGAGGTACTCACACACCTAGTCAGTCATGCAAATAATTAATCACACTGCCATTTACTCACCTATACAGTTATACACACACCAGCTCACTTACTCATACAAATACTAGCACATTCTTACGCTCTTATACAATCACTGATACAAGTACACTCATCCATACAGCCACTCTCACAATCACACACTCTCACTTATAGCCATTTATTTACTCCAACACACATATATACTGCCTTTCACATATGTAGTTACTCACACATGTACCACTGAGATATACATTCACTCACTAACACACCCATACACACACTCACCCACCCATACAGTCCATCACAGATGCACTCTTGAAACCATGCACCCAGTGAATCACCCACTCACACATCTATGCACAGAGTCACACACACCCCACCCACACAAACACTCAGGCACCCATACAGATACTCAGACAACCAATCAATAACCCATGTAGACACTCATGTAGCTATTCGCAAACCCATGCAGCCGCTTACACACCAACAGACAGACGGATACAGACATTCACACAGGTCGGTACCCATCTAGGTTGTACGATTAAGTTGATAGACACGTTCTCACCAGATATTCTATGTGTCCTTCTTTCAATCGAAAATCTTCCTAAGTTGGCCATTATTAACATCTACTCTCGTCCGGTGAGGCATGGGCTCACTTCACCTACTCTAGATTCCCTTCTTCTATTTCTTCCCACTATATCCAACTCCACTAAAGTAATAATTGGAGGTGACTTTAATTGCCATTTTGAGCCTCTTTCTGGCATGACTCCTAACATCACTAGTGAGGAAGACTCCGTTTGGTCAATTCCGGAATGTAACACCTACCAGATAAGAGGGTGGACCCCTCTTGTCCTCCAAATGAATACCTTGACACTTAGCCACTCGCTTAGGGCATGCAATGGTCGCTTTCCTGTGATAGTCCGGGCAACTTTACTTTTGAGAAACCCGGACAGGGCTCCATAATTGATTATATCCTAGTTGATGTTGAGTTATGGCACAGAATTCGCAGTTTTTCGGTCTTATCTAGATGTGAGAGCGATCACAACCCACTGGTCCTAACCTTAGAGCAACCACAAAACATAGGGGCCCTTGGTGTGAGGCACCAACCTCCCTTGAATTTAATAGCAATTGAAGGGGGCAGAAGAATAAGCTGGGCAACAATTGTGCAAGCCCCGGAAAAAATGGCTGCTATGTACAATTGTATTATTCCACACCTAGTTGCCGCTTTTTCAAATTTTGAAAACAGTGATCCTCTAGAAATCTTCTTGGCATTAGGTAAGAATCATCAAGATCTAGTTTCAACCCTTGCTGAGTTTTTTTACAATGGTAGGAGCCCTGTCACTTCTGCATTGAAAGGTAGAAATCCTTGGTATAACAAGGCGTGCAGGGCAGCTAAATGCGCCCTGACATTAAAGATCAGGGAAGGCAACAGTCTGGGTATCAAGGAGTCTAGAGCGCATTATAAAAATATTTTGGCGGCAGCAAAAGCAGAATGGGAAATTGATAGATGGGACGCGATTAAGAAGACGTTAGAATCAAGGGACATGAGATCTTTTGGACCTTAGTCAAAACAGGGAAGTTGGAAGGTAATACGGCTTTGGAACCAAATTTGGGGGAGGAAGTATGGAGATCCCATTTTAAAGTTTTATATTCAAAATCTAAAGATAGTGATAAAGATAGAGATCAAGATAGCAGGGTCCTCGATTCCCATGAAATTGCCACTAAAGAGCATCCCCCACCTCTGTGCACACTGGCAGAAGTCTTATTGGCATTGTCCAAACTACTTCCCAATAAGGCTCCAGGGTTGGACAGGATCCCTGGTGATCTTTTTAGAAATGAACAAGTGGTTTGGGCCCCCTATCTACAAACTCTATTTAATGCCATCTTGTGTGGTATGGCTGTTCCATCAACATGGGTAGGGGCAGAAATTATCCCCATTTTTAAAAAAGGCTCTCCATTAGACCCAGCAAATTATAGACCAATAAGTCTCATTGATGTCAGCCAAAAGTTATTTGCTCGTGTTCTTTTGGGTCGACTGCAATCCTGGATGGATGAGACGGCAGTTTTAACACCACTACAAGCCGGATTTAGGTCTAAAATATCAACAATGGATCAGTTATTCAGGTTGCAGTTGATCCATTGGAAAACTGTTATTCTGGGTGGTGGTACCCTTTACTTAACTTTTGTGGATCTCAAATCCGCGTTTGACATGGTCCCCCGCGATCAACTATGGGCCCTTCTTCGCGATATGGGAGCCCCAGTATATTTATGTCATCTCCTGAAGCGCTTACATGAAGGCACTTATGCTAGGATTAGATACGGCAAGCATGGGGAGCTGTCAGCTCCATTTCCGGTTGAGAAGGGGTGAGACAGGGTTGTGTCCTGGCTCCGACCCTGTTCTCCCTCTTCTTGAACGGTTTAGTGAAAACCTTGCTTTCAGTTAAAGAGATCGATTCCCCAAGGCTAGCCAATCGCAAAATGCCAGCCCTAATGTTTGCAGATGACACGTTGCTACTATCAAAGTCGCCAATGGGTATGCAGCGGGTTTTGAACGAATTTAGTCTCTTCTGTAAGAGAAGAGACTTGGAGATTAACCTCCAGAAGACCAAATATATGGTATTTGGAGTTAATTCTAGAAATTGCCTGCACCCTCGCTTGGATGGTAGACAACTTGAGCGAGTATCTATTTTTGACTACTTGGGTCTCACACTCAACGACAAGATGGAGTGGGGGACTCCAAGTTAAGAGAGCTAATCTTAAATTGACTCAGTCAATAGGGGGAATCAAAAAAGTATTTAATAATTGCACTCATAAAGTACTAGCTCCCCCAGTAGAAATTTATAAAATCCAAGCGAGGGGAGCCTCACTATACGGTGCTGAACTTTGGGGCCACTGCCCGACAAATTTACTTACAAAAACCGAGAATACTTTCATCAGACAGCTGACAGGGCTTCCCATGAGTACTCCCTTAACCCCATTAAGGATGGACCTGGGTATTAATCCAATAGCCGATCAAATTGCCTCTCGTCCTCTCCATTTTTGGCGACGCCTTTGGAGTACGCCCGAGCTACAACCATATAGGGAGGAACTACAGGATGTTATGTCTATCTTGGGAGCAGGTAACATACCGTGGTTGACTTACATTAGGAACACGTGCCACCAAATGGGTTGGGCTAACATGTGGACAACTCCTGAAGTGACCTGCTCAGCTATCCCAAAAAATCTCTTACAATTGCTTTTAAAAATTTCAAGTTAGCCTTGATTTTTCAGTGCTCAGCTTCTTCCTCCTTGACGTCCAGGTTTTTGGACATTAAACACCAATACATTCTTGAGCCTGTCCTGGATAGTATCCAATTCCCCATGGCTAGGAAACTATACTTACAATTTAGGCATGGGACGCTCCCGTTACGTGCATTTACCAACAAATGGAAGGGTGCTAGAATCCAAGAATGCCCGGGGTGTACCTATAATGAAGAAACTGAGCTTCATGTTATCCTCATTTGCCCCGCATACAGGAATGCGAGGTCTAAGTGGATTATCCAGCTTTGTAGGAACCTGGGGATTAGACATTATGTTGAAGTGTTCAGGCTTCTAAAATATGACTTGCAGCCTCTATTTGTAATTGTCACCTCAAGATACCTCTTTGCAATGTGGAATATACGGAGAAATATTATTAAGACGCAAGAGTTGGGAAATAACCCAGTTTCACTTTCTTTTTAGACAAATTAGCATATTTGCACAAAGTTTAAAAAAAAAAAAAAAAAAAGAGAAATTTTGCTTCCTCTCTCATCTAGGAAAGCTTCCCTCAATTGTTTTTTAAAACTATTATAAGATTAGACATTAGCAAGTCTTTTTATCGGTTTTAACCTATATTAAATACTTTTGATATTAGAGGATTCATAGTCTAGTTTTAACCTAGGTGATGACCTGGAATTTGGGGATGATGATTGATTTCTTATTGATGAGGTGTAATGATGTCCATTTGTTATATATTTGTCTTACAAATGTTCTTTTTATTTTCATTATCCCGATCATAAGTGTAACCAATCTTAAATTTCTCTAAAAAAGTTTGTTTTAAAAAAATTTATTGTACTTTTATGGCTGATTAGCCGAAATAAAGATCTTTGATTGATTGATTGATTGATTGATACTCAGACAACCAATCAATAACCCATGTAGACACTCATGTAGCTATTCGCAAACCCATGCAGCCGCTTACACACCAACAGACAGACGGATACAGACATTCACACAGTTTAGTCACTAACCCATGCATTCAGTAAGATACATTTAATCACTCACTTATAGAGTCAGTCACGCACCTACTAAATCATCCATTCAGACACTTATACACCCACTCATTCTTCAATACGCCTTTCCCTATATATATTAAACATATTTAAACTTTACAGAAACACACAGTCACTGGATGATGTCATCATTGATGTCATTTGAGATGTCATCAATGATGTCATCAGTGATGTCACTGACCATGTCATGAGTGATGTATTATGTGACATCATCACTAGTGCATTGCGGGGGTGCGAGTTATAGTTAGCTGAACTAACTATAATGGGGGAATTTCTATGGTTTTGTACGAGTGAAATGTCCAACTAACTATAACTGTCCCTAAAACCTATGGTTTTTTCAGTGAATTTCTAAGGTTTTTTAAATGCTGATTTCTAACTATAACGTGCCTGAAACCTATGGTTTTTTCAGTGAATATATATATATATATATATATACATATATATATATATATATATATATGTAAATTTTTATATAATTTTAAAATAAATTAAAATTAATAGTTTATTAATTGTATTGTTTTAAAGTAAATATATATGAATTATTATGTATGTGTGTTTAACTTTTTTTAAATAGGTTTATTTATTATATTTATATTAAATCTACTTTATTTTTTTACATTTATTTTATTATTTAACATATTTAATATTTATTATTTTATTTCATATATATATATAAAATTCGATATTTTGTCCAACTATATTTTTTACATTGATATTTGTTTTCGAAATTTTTGACCTTACCTGTTTAAGTATAGGGACTTGATATTTTTGCATCAATATTTTTTACTTCTATATTTTTAACATCGATATTTTGTCAGTGAACCCATTTTTATCACTAGTTCGGTCCAGTTATTTCCGGTCTATTTGATATTGGGAGGAGGCTACATAAACAGAAGGCTGGCATGATCGCGCGACTGTCTGTGAGTGAGAAAAATAACGACCATATAGTGTGTTGGGGGGGTGTTTTTTAAAGAAACTCTTTTAATTGTAAAACTTTTACTTTTCCTTTGCATATTTTGCACTTTTGCACTTCTGACAGTTCCCGCCTGTTAGAACGGGACTGCCATTTTTACCACTAGTCCGGTCCAGTTTTTGTCAGTCTAGTTGATGCTGGGAGGAGGCTGCATAAACAGAATGCTGACACGACTGGGTTGCGAATATGCGTACCAGGTGCGCCGAAGGTGTGCCAAAGGCGCGCCTAAGGCAAGCCCGTCTGTGCCTGTCCATGCACCAACAGCCAATGGCACCAGCCATGCTGCCGGTTGCCTTCCAGAGGCCCTGTTAGATGATAAATTCCCGGCAGATACCAGGATAAGGTATTCAAGAGAGCAACTCTTATTAATTGGTAAGCAGTCCCTGTTACCCCAAACTGTTACAAGGGCAAAATCTGAGTCTAAGTTGATGTCTGATGCTAATCCTTCAGAGGTTAGAACGCCCGCCGGTTTGAATTGTGGATTACCTAATGCTAGTTCCCTAGTAAAGCACTCAGAAAAAATCAACCTGCTGCATGAATCAGAAATCTGGGATGCTTTTTTTATTACAGGAACCTGGACTACTATTGATTAAGCAGCAGATCTGGGTAGGGCTTGTCCTGTGGAATATAAGGCCCTCCAAAAACCCAGGCTAAATAAGAATGAGGGGTGGAGTGGGCATTATACATTATGAAAAGTGAAATGTGTCTATTAATGAGTCTGAAGTATGGGGAATGCTAGGGTAATGTCTTCTCCGGAGCCCTTTGTTATAGGTCATCTGGATCCCTGAATTCACAATCTCCAGCCATTTGTAGAACTGCTATCGAACACAGCTCTTGCGGACTCCAACTTTTTTATTTTAGGGGATTTTTAATTTATGAGCAGAGGGGGACCTGCCTCCCCCTTTCAAGGAATTACAGAGTTTATGTGAAATTCTTGGTCTCCAACAACTGGTGCAACATCCTACTCACCAAGGGGGCCATACAATAGATCTTATTTTTGCCCCCGATAGACTGATTTTGGTAAAGGAAGTTTTCCCCTCTGTGGGACCGTACATGGGCTAATATCTTTTCATTACATATTCAGGCATATCTTGCCACTAAGAAATCTGCAGTGTCTGGGAGAAATGGGAGGGCATGACACAAACTAGTTAAGCATTAGTGTGGGCCTGTCTTTGACTTTTCTAATACTATTGATTTCAATGGTTCATTTGAAACTAATTGTCTGAAGTTTGATGAATAGATTATAGCGACTTTGGACAAAATAGTCCCCCTTACTAACTTAAAACCCCGCAACTGACCGTCTGCCCGTGAGAAAATGAGTCATTAAAAGCGACAACACTAGAGTGTAGGCAACTGGAAAGGAAACGGCGTCGGTTCTATACAGAAGAAGATAAACAACATCTAAAGTCAGCATTAAATAAGTATAAATGGGAGGTTTGTAAAGCAAAAGATGGCTTCTATACAGATTCTATTTTAGCTGTCGCTAATGGCGCAAAGAAGGTTTTTAATATTTTCTGTTATCTATCTAATCCGCACTGCTTAAAACAAGATAGTATCCCGACGCAGAAGTTGTGTGATGATCTTGCGGTTTTCTTTGAAAAGAAGATTAGCAAGATCTTAGAGGATATTGGAAGTTTTTCAGATGTGAATCCAGCACCTTCCATTGGTAGCACTTTCATGAATGTTGCTTCCTTGCCTAATACAGATGCCTTAGAGATGTTTAGGCTTTGGATTGGTGATAGACCGGATCACTCTGAGAACATTCATTGCAGGACTGAATTATTTGAATCAATCACAGAGGAAACATTTCTAACAATTGCCTTGTTCATGATGTCTGGATCCCCATTAGATTCCTTTCCGATCAAACAGTGGAAAAAGTGGGCCGATCAGCTGATGTGGCCATTGTTATTACTCTGCAATCCATTCCTAAAATCAGGCTTAGTACCACGCTGCTGGAAGAAGACTGTAGTCACGCCTTTGCTGTAGAAGCCATCCTGGGTAATTATAGGTCTATTTCCCTCCTTGTCAATGTCAATGTCAAATGTTCTTGTTGAGCGCACATATCACCGGGGAGGTCTCAAGGCGCTAGGCAAGACTTCAGCAAGATAGAAGGTGTGATACCCAGTTTACTGGAGAAAGAGCCAAGTCTTTAATTCTCTTGGAAAGCATCTGTGGTCGGCTATGGATGGAAGATGCGATGGTAGCTTATTCCAAAGCTTGGGGGCCAAATAAGAAAATGATCGACCACCGTTTCGGGATGTTCGGATGCGTGGTAAAACAAGATGGAATTTGGTGCTGGATCTTAGGGGTCTGCCGGGCTTGTACCATTGGAGTTTCTTGGCTAGGTATCTAGGGCCGGTATCATACATTCATATATCATATATTCCCTTTCCAGTGAAAATTTATGGAGCATCACCTTAGTAGGATTCTATCTTCTTACTTGGAGTCTCACTCCTTGCGTGAGGAGGAACAATTTGGCTTTAGACCTGGCCAAGGTAAAGAGACAGCTCTACTGACTGCTATGGATGAGATCCGTATGAGGGGAGATAGTGGGCAGTCTACGGTCTTGTCCTGCTTGATCTGTCGCCTGGTTTCGATACGGTCAACCACCACACCCTGCTGACAAGCCTGGTGGCCTTCGGTGTCAGTGGGACTGAATGGAAGTGGATAAAATCTTATCTGCAAGACTGATGTCAGGCTTTGGCTTTACCCCCTTATCAATTGGATTTTAGATGTATCAAACGTAGCGTGCCACAAGGTTTGGCACTCAGCCTGGTACTGTTCAACATTTATATGCAGCCACTAATTTCTTTGATAAAAACACAAGACAATTCCCTGGTTAACTATGCGGATGACACACAGCTGATCCTGTCTTTTGACAATAATCAACTGGATGCTGCAAAAACTTTTCAAACCTGTTTAGTGGACATTGTACAATGGATGAGTGCAAACTCTCTTAAACTTAAAGGGGATAAGACAGAATTTTTATGCTGCAAGACGAATAATATACCAATGCTACTACCCTCAAATTTCTTACAACTTCCTACAGAGACTGAGCTGTGTTCCTGAGAAGCAGTACACAATCTTGGAGTCACTTTTGATTATCATCTTTCTTTAGAGAAGTATGTTAACAAAGTGGCTGCTGTTTGTTTTTGACTGCTTTGTTGCCTTAGAAAGTTGTTCCCTATCCAACCTGCTCATGCTAAAGCCTTAATAGCTCAGAGTGTTATACTCAGTAGATTGGACTATTATAATGCTTTGCTTTTAGGAGCTCCTGATTAAGAGACCGCACAGAGTTCAGTTGGCTGCAGCTAAATTGACATTATACAGACCATGGGGATCCTCAGCATCCAATGCCCTTAGGGAACTTCATTTTATGTGCAGTACACCTGGTTCACAAAAAGAATTAAATCATCACTGGGCACCTTATGTCTGCCTCGGGGGGCTCCCCAACATGCTGTAACATTGCATTTGTCTAATGAATTGCTATGAGACTTTTGTATTGCCCTGACTAAGCAAGTACAACTTTTCCACCAGAAGGTGACGGAAACCTTGCCAGAACCTCTACAGACTCCGGGCATGATCTCAAGCCTGGCGAGAGGGTCCTAGTAAAATAATTTCAGAAAACAAACAGTTTGAACGCTGACCAGATTTATATCACATGCAGTGCATACCGACAAACCCCAATATAATCTGAGACCAAAAGTGCACAGGAACTAAAAAGAATAAAATAAAATGTGATAAAGGACTCATAAGTGCTAGAAACCTATGTGACAAATGCAAAAATAACAATTGATGGACAGAATGCAGAACAATGTCATATATTCACCCCAGTACAGAGATCTGGGCCTAAATCCATCGTTTTTTTGCTCACCATGCTATTCCAGTTTGAACCCAGCCATATGCAAATCAGTCTTGATCCTGTGCCCAATGGGAACAGTCCAGCACGAACTGCCAGGCCAGGTCCTCCCTGGACTGGAAACAAGCATCCTACTACAGGTTTTGGGGTTTCACTCCTCATCAGCCAGGATAGCTTGACTCCAGTGGCATGGAGAGCATGGGACCCACGTCTGGGCATACCCGTCCCACTCGGGGTGACAAATGTAAAAACAACAATTGATGGACAGAATGCAGAACAATGTCATACATTCATCCCAGTACAGAGATCCTGGGCCTAAATCCATCGTTTTTTTGCTCACCATGCCATTCCAGTTTGAACCCAGCCATATGCAAATCAGTCTTGACCCTGGGCTTAATGGGAACAGTCCAGCCCGAACTGCCAGGCCAGGTCCTCCCTGGACTGGAAACAAGCATCCTAGGACTGGTTTCGGGGTTTTACCCCTCATCAGCCAGGATAGCTTGACTCCAGTAGCATGGAGAGCACTGGACCCACGTCTGGGCATACCCGTCCCACTCGGGGTGACAAATGTAAAAACAACAATTGATGGACAGAATGCAGAACAATGTCATACATTCATCCCAGTACAGAGATCTGGGCCTAAATCCATCGTTTTTTTGCTCACCATGCCATTCCAGTTTGAACCCAGCCATATGCAAATCAGTCTTGACCCTGTGCCCAATGGGAACAGTCCAGCCCGAACTGCAGGCCAGGTCCTCCCTGGACTGGAAACAAGCATCCTAGGGCCGGTTTCAGGGTTTCACCCCTCATCAGCCAGGATAGCTTGACTCCAGTGGCATGGAGAGCACGGGACCCACGTCTGGGCATACCCGTCCCACTCGGGGTGACAAATGCAAAAACAACAATTGATGGACAGATGCAGAACAATGTCATACATTCACCCCAGTACAGAGATCTGGGCCTAAATCCATCGTTTTTTTGCTCACCATGCCGTTCCAGTTTGAACCCAGCCATATGCAAATCAGTCTTGACCCTGTGCCCAATGGGAACAGTCCAGCCCGACTGCCAGGCCAGGTCCTCCCTGGACTGGAAACAAGCATCCTACTACAGGTTTCGGGGTTTCACCCCTCATTATCCAGGATAGCTTGACTCCAGTGGCATGGAGAGCACGGGACCCACGTCTGGGCATACCCGTCCCACTCGGGGTGACAAATGCAAAAACAAGAATTGATCGACAGAATGCAGACCAATGTCATACATTCACCCCAGTACAGAGATCTGGGCCTAAATCCATCAATTTTTTGCTCACCATGCCATTCCAGTTTCAACCCAGCTATATGCAAATCAGTCTTGACCCTGTGCCCAATGGGAGCAGTCCAGCCCGAACTGCCAGGCCAGGTCCTCCCTGGTCTGGAAACAAGCATCCTAGGACCGGTTTCGGGGTTTCACCCCTCATCAGCCAGGATAGCTTGACTCCAGTGGCATGGAGAGCACGGACCCACGTCTGGGCATACCTGTCCCACTCGGGGTGACAAATGCAAAAACAACAATTGATGGACAGAATGCAGAAGAGTGTCATACATTCACCCCAGTACAGAGATCTGGGCCTAAATCCATCGTTTTTGCTCACCATGCCATTCCAGTTTGAACCCAGCCATATGCAAATCAGTCTTGACCCTGTGCCCAATGGGAACAGTCCAGCCCGAACTGCCAGGCCAGGTCCTCCCTGGACTAGAAACAAGCATCCTAGGACCGGTTTCGGGTTTCACCTCATCAGCCAGGATAGCTTGACTCCAGTGGCATGGAGAGCACGGGACCCACGTCTGGGCATACCCGTCCCACTCGGGGTGACAAATGCAAAAACAAGAATTGATGGAAAGAATGCAGAACAATGTCATACATTCACCCCAGTACAGAGATCTGGGCCTAAATCCATCGTTTTTTTGCTCACCATGCCATTCCAGTTTGAACCCAGCCATATGCAAATCAGTCTTGACCCTGTGCCCAATGGGAACAGTCCAGCCGAACCGCCAGGCCAGGTCCTCCCTGGACTGGAAACAAGCATCCTAGGACTGGTTTTGGGGTTTCACCCCTCATCAGCCAGGATAGCTTGACTCCAGTGGCATGGAGAGCACGGGACCCACGTCTGAGCATACCCGTCCCACTCGGGGTGACAAATGCAAAAACAACAATTGATGGACAGAATGCAGAACAATGTCATATATTCACCCTAGTACAGAGATCTGGGCTTAAATCCATAGTTTGTTTGCTCACCATGCCATTCCAGTTTGAACCCAGCCATATGCAAATCAGTCTTGACCCTTTGCCCAATGGGAACAATCTAGCCCGAACTGCCAAGCCAGCTCCTCCCTGGACTGGAAATAAGCATCCTAGGACCAGTTTCGGGGTTTCACCCCTCATCAGCCAGGATAGCTTGACTCCAGTGGCATGGAGAGCACGGGACCCACGTCTGGGCATACCCGTCCCACTCGGGTGACAAATGCAAAAACAACAATTGATGGACAGAATGCAGAACAATGTCATACATTCATCCCAGTACAGAGATCTGGGCCTAAATCCATCGTTTTTTTGCTCACCATGCCATTCCAGTTTGAACCCAGCCATATGCAAATCAGTCTTGACCCTGTGCCCAATGGGAACAGTCCAGCCCGAATTGCCAGGCCAGGTCCTCCCTGGACTGGAAACAAGCATCCTAGGGCCGGTTTCGGGGTTTCACCCCTCATCAGCCAGAATAGCTTGACTCCAGTGGCATGGAGAGCACGGGACCCACGTCTGGGCATACCCGTCCCACTCGGGGTGACAAATGCAAAAACAAGAATTGATCGACAGAATGCAGACCAATGTCATACATTCACCCCAGTACAGAGATCTGGGCCTAAATCCATCAATTTTTTGCTCACCATGCCATTCCAGTTTCAACCCAGCTATATGCAAATCAGTCTTGACCCTGTGCCCAATGGGAGCAGTCCAGCCCGAACTGCCAGGCCAGGTCCTCCCTGGTCTGGAAACAAGCATCCTAGGACCGGTTTCGGGGTTTCACCCTCATCAGCCAGGATAGCTTGACTCCAGTGGCATGGAGAGCACGGACCCACGTCTGGGCATACCTGTCCCACTCGGGGTGACAAATGCAAAAACAACAATTGATGGACAGAATGCAGAAGAGTGTCATACATTCACCCCAGTACAGAGATCTGGGCCTAAATCCATCGTTTTTTGCTCACCATGCCATTCCAGTTTGAACCCAGCCATATGCAAATCAGTCTTGACCCTGTGCCCAATGGGAACAGTCCAGCCCGAACTGCCAGGCCAGGTCCTCCCTGGACTAGAAACAAGCATCCTAGGACCGGTTTCGGGGTTTCACCCCTCATCAGCCAGGATAGCTTGACTCCAGTGGCATGGAGAGCACGGGACCCACGTCTGGGCATACCCGTCCCACTCGGGGTGACAAATGCAAAAACAAGAATTGATGGAAAGAATGCAGAACAATGTCATACATTCACCCCAGTACAGAGATCTTGGCCTAAATCCATCGTTTTTTTGCTCACCATGCCATTCCAGTTTGAACCCAGCCATATGCAAATCAGTCTTGACCCTGTGCCCAATGGGAACAGTCCAGCCGAACCGCCAGGCCAGGTCCTCCCTGGACTGGAAACAAGCATTCTAGGACCCGTTTTGGGGTTTCACCCCTCATCAGCCAGGATAGCTTGACTCCAGTGGCATGGAGAGCACGGGACCCACGTCTGGGCATAACCGTCCCACTCGGGGTGACAAATGCAAAAACAACAATTGATGGACAGATTGCAGAACAATGTCATACATTCACCCCAGTACAGAGATCTGGGCCTAAATCCATCGTTTTTTTGCTCACCATGCCATTCCAGTTTGAACCCAGCCATATGCAAATCATTCTTGACTCTGTGCCCAATGGGAACAGTCCTGCCCGAACTGCCAGGCCAGGTCCTCCCTGGACTGGAAACAAGCATCCTAGGACTGGTTTTGGGGTTTCACCCCTCATCAGCCAGGATAGCTTGACTCCAGTGGCATGGAGAGCACGGGACCCACGTCTGAGCATACCCGTCCCACTCGGGGTGACAAATGCAAAAACAACAATTGATGGACAGAATGCAGAACAATGTCATATATTCACCCCAGTACAGAGATCTGGGCTTAAATCCATAGTTTGTTTGCTCACCATGCCATTCCAGTTTGAACCCAGCCATATGCAAATCAGTCTTGACCCTTTGCCCAATGGGAACAATCTAGCCCGAACTGCCAAGCCAGCTCCTCCCTGGACTGGAAATAAGCATCCTAGGACCAGTTTCGGGGTTTCACCCCTCATCAGCCAGGATAGCTTGACTCCAGTGGCATGGAGAGCACGGGACCCACGTCTAAGCATACCCGTCCCACTCGGGGTGACAAATGCCAAAAAAAACAATTTATGGACAGAATGCAGAACAATGTCATACACTCACCCCAGTACAGAGATCTGGGCCTAAATCCATCTTTTTTTGCTCACCAGGCCATTCCAGTTTGAACCCAGCCATGTGCAAATCAGTCTTGACCCTGTGCCCAATGGGAACAGTCCAGCCTGAACTGCCAGGCCACGTCCTCCCTGGACTTGAAACAAGCATCCTAGGACCGGTTTCGGGGTTTCACCCCTCATCAGCCAGGATAGCTTGACTCCAGTGGCATGGAGAGCACGGGACCCACGTCTGGGCATACCCGTCCCACTCGGGTGACAAATGCAAAAACAACAATTGATGGACAGAATGCAGAACAATGTCATACATTCACCCCAGTACAGAGATCTGGGCCTAAATCCATCGTTTTTTTGCTCACCATGCCATTCCAGTTTCAACCCAGCTATATGCAAATCAGTCTTGACCCTGTGCCCAATGGGAGCAGTCCAGCCCGAACTGCCAGGCCAGGTCCTCCCTGGTCTGGAAACAAGCATCCTAGGACCGGTTTCGGGGTTTCACCCCTCATCAGCCAGGATAGCTTGACTCCAGTGGCATGGAGAGCACGGACCCACTTCTGGGCATACCCGTCCCACTCGGGGTGACAAATGCAAAAACAACAATTGATGGACAGAATGCAGAAGAGTGTCATACATTCACCCCAGTACAGAGATCTGGGCCTAAATCCATCGTTTTTTTCTCACCATGCCATTCCAGTTTGAACCCAGCCATATGCAAATCAGGCTTGACCCTGTGCCCAATGGGAACAGTCCAGCCCAAACTGCCAGGCCAGGTCCTCCCTGGACTGGAAACAAGCATCCTAGGACCGGTTTCGGGGTTTCACCCCTCATCAGCCAGGATAGCTTGACTCCAGTGGCATGGAGAGCACGGGACCTACATCTGGGCATACCCGTCCCACTCGGGGTGACAAATCCGAAAACAACAATTGATGGACAGAATGCAGAACAATGTCATACATAATCACCCCAGTACAGAGATCTGGGCCTAAATCCATCGTTTTTTTGCTCACCATGCCATTTCAGTTTGAACCCAGCCATATGCAAATCAGTCTTGACCCTGTGCCCAAAGGGAACAGTCCAGCCCGAACTGCCAGGCCAGGTCCTCCCTGGACTGTAAACAAGCATCCTAGGACCGGTTTCGGGGTTTCCCCCCTCATCAGCCAGGATAGCTTGACTTCAGTGGCATGGAGAGCACGAGACCCACGTCTGGGCATACCCGTCCCACTCAGGGTGACAATGCAAAAACAACAATTGATGGACATAATGCAGAACAATGTCATACATTCACCCCAGTACAGAGATCTGGGCCTAAATCCATCGCTTTTTTGCTCACCATGCCATTCCAGTTTGAACCCAGCCATATGCAAATCAGTCTTGACCCTGTGCCCAATGGGAACAATCTAGCCAGAACTGCCAGGCCAGGTCCTCCCTGGACTGGAAACAAGCATCCTAGGACCGGTTTCAGGGTTTCACCCCTCACCAGCCAGGATAGCTTGACTCCAGTGGCATGGAGAGCACGGGACCCACGTCTGGGCATACCCGTCCCTCTCGGGGTGAGAAATGCAAAAACAACAATTGATGGACAGAATGCAGAACAATGTCATACATTCACCCCAGTACAGAGATCTGGGCCTAAATCCATCGTTTTTCTGCTCACCCTGCCATTCCAGTTTGAACCCAGCCATATGCAAATCAGTCTTGACCCTGTGCCCAATGGGAACAGTCCAGCCCGAACTGCCAGGCCAGGTCCTCCCTGGACTGGAAACAAGCATCCTAGGACCGGTTTCGTGGTCCTGGGCTCACTGTGCCACTGGAATCAAGCTATCCTGGCTGATGAGGGGTGAAACCCCGAAACCGGTCCTAGGATGCTTGTGTCCGGTCCAGGGATGATGGCTTGGCAGTTCGGTCTGGACTGTTCCCATGAGGCACAGGGTCAAGACTGATTTGCATATGGCCAGGTCTAAACTGGGGTGGCATGGTGAGCAAAAGAATGATGGATTTAACCCGATCTCTTGATTAAAGGTTAATGTTTTGATTTGTTCTGCATTCCGTCCATCAATTGTGTGTCCTTTGCTTTCTCGCCCTAAGTGCGCCAGGTATGCCAGACGTGGGTCCTGGGCTCACTGTGCCTCTGGAATCAAGCTAACCAGGCTGATGGGGGATGAAACCCCGAAACCGGTCCTAGGATGCTTGTTTCCGGTCCAGGGAGGACCTGGCTCGGCAGTTTGGTCTGGACTGTTCCCATGAGGCACAGGGTCAAGACTGATTTGCATATGGCCAGGTCTAAACTGGGGTGGCATGGTGAGCAAAAGAATGATGGATTTAACCCAGGTCTCTTGACTGGGGGTGAATGTTTTGATTTGTTCTGCATTCCGTCCATCAATTGTGTGTCCTTTGCTTTCTAGCCCTTAGTGCGCCATGTATGCCCAGACGTGGGTCCTGGGCTCACTGTGCCACTGGAATCAAGCTATCCTGGCTGATGAGGGGTGAAACCCCGAATCCGGTCCTAGGATGCTTGTTTGACCGGTCCTAGGATGCTTGTTTCCGGTCTAGGGAGGACCTGGCTTGGCAGTTCGGTCTGGACTGTTCCCATGAGGCACAGGGTCAAGACTGATTTGCATATGACCAGGTCTAAACTGGGGTGGCATGGTGAGCAAAAGAATGATGGGTTTAACCCAGATCTCTTAACTGGGGGTGAATGTTTTTATTTGTTTTGCATTCCGTCCATCAATTGTGTGTCCTTTAGAAACCTATGTGAGTCCTACATCAACACACTTTTGGGAAACAATGGATAGAAAGAAAAGAGAATTGAAAGAACTGAAAATAAAAATGTCTACAAAACCTGCTTATATTATTATATTAGCTTTTTTATGTGTTGCTTAATAGTTTGTGCCATATTAATCTATGAAATATTAATGCCCGTTATATTGCCTACGTCATCGCTGGTATTACAAGATCTCCATGATCATCACCATGAGGAATATAAAGACAATGTTGCTATACGGACCATGAATGTTTATCACTGGGAAAGGAATGTTTAGGACTGTTAGATCTGTTTGAAACTCCCTTCATGTTTTATCATATATAAAATGGTTATTACTTGGGTTCCAAGAAGAAAACGAACTCACTTCCGAAACCAATATTGAGAAAAGGTGATTACACCTAGTTGTAGTCATTATTTACAGAGGCCAGTTGATAATATTGTGGAGAATTCAGCATACAGAGATTTGCTAAATTGTGCTACCATGTCCAGGGGATCTAGGGATTTCCTTATGCGGCTGAATAACTCAGAAATAGAATACACCAATATTCCATATCTTATGTTATCAGCTAACACTCCAGGAAAATTATGTATACATGCCAACGAATCACAAACTTTACAAAAGTCCATCACAGTGGGGGATAGTGTATGTAATACTAAATTTTCACTTACCAATAGTTCATGGCCTAGCGTACCTTTGTCTGCAGGGGACAGATTTTATTGGATATGTGGAGTGAAAGCCTATACCTGGCTACCTCTAAATTGGGCAACCTTGGAATTGTTTTCCCCATGTCAGACATCACAGTAGAGAAAGTACAAAGTATTGGATGGTGTATTTTTTGCTCACAATCTGTTTATTGAATTTTAACAGAGTTCATAAATATTAGCAGATCACAATAAGACAGCAGTACACTGGCATAATGTTGCATAAACAATAAAGCAATAGCAAAGCATATATAGGAAACACCAACAAGTAGGATGTGACATAGCCATGAAACTGCATGAAAACTGAGATAATGAAATGAACCAGCCATCATCCCGTAAGGACATCATGGTAAGGATCATCAGTGGGGACAGTGTGTGCCCTGAATCCCAGTAGGCAGTTTTATAGTCAAAAAGCGAGAGTACAGCTTATGGCCCCTGCCCAACCCTCTATAATGAAATCACTAGAGAGGGGGTGAAGTGAAGAGGATAACAAACAGCTCCAGCCGGCGTATTCAAAGGAGGGACCAACTGGGCCCCCTAGTAAATAATAACAAGCATTGGCAAAGCCAATAGGTCTCGTCTTTGTGAGGTATTGGCTTTGCCAATGGTTTTTAGCCCAGGTGCACAACATCCGCAATGCTGTGCAGTGTGCTTAAAGTTTTTTTTTAAAACACGTCATTTTGTTGCTGTGTGTACCACGCACGCACGCACCTATATAATGAGACTGGATCTTTTTTTAATTTAGTTACAGAACCAAGTTGGATCAGTAACTAAGATGAAAATAAAAAGTGCAAACGATTTTTTTATAAACCGGGCGGAGAGCTGAAGCAACATGGGGGGAGGTATGGGGCGACCAGTGATTCAACAAGTTACTGCCAAAGCAATACGGGATCATGAAAACAACAGGGGGCAGGGCTGGAAGGGACGCAAAAGCAACACAGGGTTTGAGGAAAGCAACACAGGGAGTCAAATCAAAAAGGTACTAGTGCTTGCAGATTTTACAGGGGTGTCCTAAACGGTTGTATATTTATTGGCCTAACACGCGGGGCTAGAATTGTTGGGCATGACTCCCTGCCGTCCGGAAGACTAAAATCTACACGACGGTAAGATAAAATAACTTTTATCTTTTTTTCAAGTACCAGAGTACCAATTGTTTGGTGCAGGATTTTTTTTATCACCACCACACTGAAAAAGCCAAAAGCATATTTTTTTTTAATATTTCTTTTTATTAAATTCAGGGTATGACAGTTAGAAGAAGAGGGTAGCATACACCGGCAATTGTGACATAGCAGAGAACCAGGGTAGGTACAGAGACATGTTGAGTACAGGCCAAGCAATAGAGTAATCACGATGCTACAATAGTTAGACCCCGTATGATAGCATCGTCCCTTGGTGGCGGGGGCACACATATCTCTCCCCTGTACATGTTCAACTTCTCCCAGATCTGCGTCCATTTGGTGGGGCACCCCCTACTTTCATATACAGTTTTTTCTGTAACCATACACCAGTCCATGTCGTTGCCCCAATCAGTTAATCGTGGCGGGTAACGTGCCTTCCACAATCGTACAATAGTCCGCTTCGCAACCATCAGTCCCAAGGTTACCCAAGTACACTCCTTGGTGTTTAGATCCGTAGGGCCCCAGGCGTTCAAGATAGCCAACTTAATATTACAGTCGATCTTTTGCCCCAGCACCTCTTCCATACGTCCCACCACAGCCGCCCAGTAACTTTGAATAGACGTACACTCCCAGAGAACATGAATAAAGGTACCATCTTGCCCACAGTGCCTGGGGCAGCCGCCCACTGTACAATAGCCCATTCAAACCAGTAGTGGTCCTGACAAGTAGGACCTATGCAGGATTTTTAATTGCACTAATCGAAGCCTAGAGGAAATGGCCACTTCTCTAGGAGAGGCCGTCACCGCAAGCCATTATTCGTCCTCTAGTCCCGCTACATCGTGATCCCATTTCGCCCATAGTTGGACCAATGGATCAGCTGTATTGTTAATCAGTTTTCTGTAAATAAGTGATATAGCCTTCTCCGGAAAGTCCCCATCCAGGACATGATACTCGAGAGGGGAGGATTCAGGAATTGACTCTCCTCTGGACAGCACAGCGAGCAAAGCGTGCCTAATTTGCAAATATCAAAAGTATTCCGTTCTCGCCAGCTCATATTCTGTCTGCAGCTGGGTGACGGGAACTATGCCGCTCGCCTTCCACAAGTCTCCCACTCTTGAAATACCTATAAGATCCCAACGATCAAAGCCCTGCGAGCGACACAGTTTGCCCAATTGCACGCTGTGCCAGAGAGGTGTGGCCTGCGTGATCTTATCTTTCCACCCCAGACTTTTGGTGGCCGCCTTCCATACCTGTACTGCATGTTCGGTGGGTCCAGTCAAGGCCGGCCTGACCGATCGTGAGTATATCCCTCCTCAAAACTCCCTGCGGGCAGAAGCCACCTGTCAATCTGGAAAGCAGGGTCTCCCTGTGGTCTGTAAGTGCATTGGTTGATTGCTGCGAGATGGGACGCCCAATAGTATTTTTTGATATCGGGTAGGCCAATTCCTCCATCAAACCACCCCAGTGTGAGCTTATGAGTGGCAATCCGGGGTGGTTTTCCCTCCCAAAGCAGGTCTCGTAAGGTACTATCAATTTCCTTGAAGTATGTCGACTTGACTTGATGTGGAGTTTTCTGCAATGTGTACAAGAATCTAGGGAGGGACATCATTTTGAATAGGGCTGCGCGCCCTAGGAGGGACAGAGGGAGTGATTTCCAGTGACGGACGTCACTTTTGAGACGCAGCAGGGGTGGCTGGAGATTGCGCTCGTAAAACCGGGATGGGTCCTTGGAGACCCAGATCCCCAACTATTTGAAGCCATCTATCGCTTCTGTGATCTGGAATCCCTGGGGAAGCGAGGGCAGCACTCCATGTATAACATAGAGCACTGACTTGGTCCAGTTTATTTTGTAGCCAGCGAATCTACCAAATACCAGAAATATGTGCAGTACCCTATTAAGGGAGGCCGCCGGGGACGCCAGATAGAGCAGAATATCATCCGCGTATAGCAAGATACAATCCTCCCAGCTTGGCGTCCACCTGAGGCCCCTAACGACGGGATCTCTACGGACCCACATCGCCAGTTGCTCAAGGGTCAGGGCAAAAAGGAGTGGGGACAGGGGACAGCCTTGTCTAGTGCCTCTGCTGAGTGTAAAGGTGCTGGATTTTCTGTTATTGACTACTATCTGGTCCAACGGTTGTTGATAAAGAAGCCAAACCCACCCAATATATCCCTGACCCAGACCGAGTTTCTGAAGCACTGCAAACATGTAGGGCCACTCAATAGTGTTGAATGCCGCGGCCGCATCAAGGGACACCACCACTGCATCTTCTCTAATTGTCATGGCTCGGCCCAACACTCCATGGAGTCTACGCAGATTAAGGGAGGTGTTCCTAGCAGGCATAAATCCCGATTGGTCCGGGTGAACCAATTGTGTGATAATCCGCAGTAAGCGAGTGGCGAGGACCTTCGCCAAGACCTTAGCTTCTCCATTTAGCAATGAGATTGGTCTGTAGGAGGAGCACCTATTAGTCTGTTTCCACCTCCTTATGGATAACCACAATGTTTGCCAGTCGCTGGTCAGAGTGTAATAGACCTTACTCTCTCGAAACATTTTTGTAAGGTAGGGAGCAATCTTGCTCGAATTGAGTTTAAACAATTCAATAGGCAAGCCGGTGGGGCCTGTTGCTTTGCCACTACGTAAGTCATGGATGGCTTTTTCAACCTCCGAACTAGTTATTTCTTGGTCAAGGTCTAGGCGTTTGTCATCAGTAAGTACCGGGAGCGAGATATCCTTCAGGAAGGAGGAAGCCTCCTCTTCCGTGTGCGGAGATTGGGACGTGTAAACGGCCTGGAAGTACTGGCCGAAGGCGTCAGCGATATCTTGTGGCGCTGTAAGTCGGGCCCCGGATTCCGACTCTATTTCAACCACAACACAGTGGGCTTGATCTCTACGATCTAACCAGGCTAGTAATTTACCAGCTCTGTCCCCGACCTCGCACATTTTACTAAGTGTGACTCTGTGCTGTGATTTGGCTGCATCGGAGGCCAAGTTAGTATATTCCTTGGTCTTAATGTGTAACGCCTGCTGTATTTTGTCGAAGTTTTGCGCCCGAAGTTTCCCCTCTAGCTGTAATATCTCGCCTTCCAGGCAGGTCATACTTGCGCGTTCTCTGTACGTAGGCCACGTGATTTGGGCCAAGGCCACCCCTTGAAGGAACAGCCTTATAGGCCTCCCACAACGTCACAGATGATTCTACCGATCTTTCATTCTCCTGAAAGTAAAGATCCGAGTCACCCTGGATTTTGTCACTGATTTGGGGAACTTTAAGCTACCAAGGGTTAATCGGGCCGTCCTGCCCACAGTGGGCTCGCCCACCTCCAGTCGGCACAGAATGGGCGAATGATCAGAAATTCCCCTGGCTAAATGATGTATTTCCTTGATACTATCCATCTGGTGCGCTAACGTCAGGATGTAGTCAATCCGGGACATGCTACGGTATGCCCCTGAATAAAAAGTGTATTGCTGTTCAACAGGATGCAGTCTCCTCCAGATGTCTACGAGGCCCAGTGCCCCTAAAAAACCATGAATTCCGGGAGGGAGGCAGAGTCCTCTGGGGCCAGCGATCAAGAGAATCAGATACAATAGAGTTAAAGTCGCCTTCGATCAGCAGCCTACCCTCCGGCATCTCCAAGAGGAGACTTCCGAGGTCCACAAATGCTTGGGCTTGCAAACCTGGCGGCACATATACCGAAACTAGGTTAATTGTGGACCCCTCCCAGGACCCATAAATCGCTACAAATCTTCCCAAGCTATCAGTCCGGACCTGGTCGATTGTCATGGGGAATGATTTTCGCAACATTATACCCACACCCCTGGAACCGGACCCAAATGCGGAATGCGCCACCAGTTTAAACCCCCATCGTGACATTGCATTGCAGGCATTACCAAATAAGTGCGTTTCCTGTAGGACAATCACATCGGGGGAGTGCCGCTTTAGAAAGTGTAGCACTACGCCCCTCTTAATCTTGTCCCCAAGTCCGTTCACATTCCAGGACAGCAGTTTGAGCCCTAGTTTAGCAGTCTTACCCGTCATTGTCTGGGGTTTGTTCATGCAGTCGCGAGGGGAACCCCCCCATGCTGCCAAAATCTGCTGTATCCACTATCCGACCTCCCCCGTCGGACTTTGATGTTTCAGTGTTGAGTATGCTAGTCACTACAACAGTAATTACGCTTTGTTTGTCATCCCTGTCTATGATAGAAAACTTAACAAAACTTCCCTTCCCCCACCCTGGCACAAGAGCGAGTTATTGGCGTACCATCATCCTGGACATGTCCGGCAACGGAGAGACCAAGTGCACAGGATCCTCCCCTCAATAACTTGAGTAACTTTACCCCCCTCCCTGCCTCCCTGCATGGCGGTATCGGAACCTCCCGCCACGCCAAACCTGCAGAGTGCCTATCGCCCACCCCTGAAACTTGAAGGTGTGTGTGTCCAACCTGACACCCGTTCACTGCATTTGTGGCAACTGCTGAACCCATGACTAAATCTAATCATCAATTACGACATTATATATCACTTGGCATTCCACACAATTGCTATTGTCATTACTAGTTCGTACACTGTCCCAGCTGGTGATCAATGTAGAGAGTCTATCTCAATCTTAGCTCTGAGAGAACGGACCTATAGAACCCACCCAATTTCAACAGTTTATACCGCCCAAATCTCGTTAGTCCCCAGCTGCTACCTCACTCTCCACCGGTGGTAATCTTGCGTCTAGATCTCCTCATGATTTTTCTCGTCCGTGATGTTGGCCACGGTTGCCCCTCTTCCCGGCCGCTGCCATCCGTCAAGCCAGTCTCAGGCCTCCTCAGGAGCGCCGAAGAACCAGACCTTCCCCTCCGACTCCACTCGTAATTTGGCCGGGACGAGCATCGCGTACTTGACGTTCTTGTCCCGTAGTGCCTTCTTGACTTCCAGAAAGCTGCGACGCTGTCGTTGCACCTTGAGGGTGAAATCCGGGAAGAAAGTCACTCTACTATTCTGGAACTCGATTGGTGGAGCAGTGCGAGCCGTTTGAAGGATGATGTCTCTATCCCTATAGTTAAAGATTCTCACAACTATAGGTCTCGGGGGGCCCCGGGTTGCGGTCTGCCACCTGGAACCCTGTGTGCTCTCTCCACTGTAAAAAAATTTGACAGACTAGTAGGTTTCAGGTAGTTCGTGACCAGGTCTTCAACGAACAAGTCCGTCACTGGATCTTCAGTGCGCTCCGGGACCCCCAATATGCGAACATTATTGCGCCATGAGCGTCCCTCGTACTCGTCCAATTGCACCTCTAACCTCCCGCTCAGGGTCTGGAGGTCGTCCACCCTCCACTGCAAGGCAGTCGTGTCAGTAACGAGGGAGCCCGTGGTCGATTCGACATCTTTGAGTCTGCTATTCATGGAGCGCATATCGGCTCTGATCAGGGAGACTTCAGAGGATACAGCATCAATCCTGGTCTCCAACGACGTCCGCAATGTCGTTACAGCTGTCAATATATCCTGCAAGATCGGTTCTTTCGCCCAGTCTGGTGCCTGTTGTTTCTCGGGGGGGGGGTCGTCTCCTCCCTTTTGGGTGTGGCCCGAGCCCTTGTCCCAGGCGAACTTTTCCAGCTTTGCCTGCATGGAGGCCTTCGAATTGCGGCCCCCGGCCATGATCTGGCAGAACCGGTCCAAGTTAGAGTGGATGGACACCAGTGGGGCAATACCACTATTGCGTGTAGGATATTGTTAGTGGAATGCGCCCACTGTTCAAGGCGACGTTGGCGTTTTGTGAGTTGCCGGTCCATGCACTGTGGTACGTGAGTAGGATTGATTATATTACACCAGCCGGAGAATTATTGTAGTCGTTACTGCTGGCGTGAGAATCATCCGGCCACAGACTGGTGCCATAAGGTTTGTGCCCGCACTGGTATATTTGTGGGGCAACTGGATTTACCGCGAGTCCACAATCAAGCGCCTCAGTGAGTTGAGCAGTCAGCCCCTAGCTGTAGCACAAGTGCAGTTTATCTTCGGAGCCACTGCCAAGACGGGGAAGACAAAGCTCGCAGTTGGTGGGGTCACTGGGGGATTGTTGAAATCATTAACTGCGCCAGTGCGCCCATTTTAGTTCAAGTCAGCAAAGGCTCACCCTGTTCACGATCTTCCCCGCTGGCTGCAGGCGGCCAGGCGGCCCCCAAGTCACAGGATTTGCCCCCAGCTTGTGCCTCAGTCTGCTGCGCTGCCCCCCAGCAGGGTGGGATCCGCAATAGGTGGCTCCAATGTCTTGTCCGTTACTTTCCCAAACAGACAGTCAATGTGGGCCGCAGCCGCCGTCAGGAAAGCCGGCGGGAGGCTCCCACGTCGTGTCGCTTTACCGTCCGTCGGCTGGGGCAAGAAGGGCTGGCTCCAGCACCCGGGCACATGATCCTCGCTCACCCGGAAGGCAGGCCCCAATGCCGATGAGGTCGCTACTGTTCCTGTGCCCCGGGGCCAGACGCGCCCGGGGCTGCTCATGCAGAGATACACCCCACCTACCGCGATCTCCGTACTTTCGGGGTCTCGTTGGGGCCGGACGCCCCTTCCCCCCTCACACCCTCCGGGCAGCGCAGAGTATATCCCTGCAGGCCCACCAGGATAGTGAGAGCCGGGGGGCCGATTGCGGAGCTCAGGCGGGCCTCCTCGCTCCTCCTCCACCTCCGAGGCAGCCTCCGTCAGCCAGCTGCATCGCTCGGTCGAACTCAGCCGGACCGGGTCCTACCCGGCTCGTCCACGGCTCAAAAAGATCCCGATGAAATCAGGAACTCGATTCCGCCACTATTGGGTCAGCAATCCTAGGATAAATTAGCGGATTAATTGTGGAACGGGTGTTCGTGGACGGAGCTGCCTCAAGAAGCGGCCATGTTGTTCGGCGGTTGGCCACGCCCCCCGCCAAAAGCATATATGTTTTTAGCATGTGATTTTGATCAGGCACGCACAACTTATTGCAAAGATTTTTTTTTAACAATGGACTGCAAGTGAGAGCTTCATTTGACTGTGTTCCTGTGATCTGCGTTCTGCATTCATGTATGTTATATCCGACTCTGGGGCTGATCCTATCTTCCTTTCCTCTTGCCAGCGACTAGCCACATTTTGGTAACTTTAGGCCACTTGAACCCATCCTCTTAGTGCTTCACCTTACATGTTGAGGCCCTGGAGCGGTAACCTCTTGACCTCAGGAGGTTATGGGTCTAGTGGTTTTTATTCCCTCTGATTCGGCAGTATCTGCCTACTTCCTTTGCAACATTGGGCGGGCGGGGAGGGAGAAGGCACGGACAACGGGAGGGAGAGCGGTGGAGGGTAAAGAAGGCATAAAAGCACGTCGTGCCTGCAGTAAGCGAAACTGAATAAAGAAAATAGTGCTCACAGTCAAAATAACATGTACCGTGTAACAACTGAAGTAAAGGGGCCAGTCGCCATGGGAGGTGACAAATGAAGAGGAGGCGGTACTAAGGAGGGACTAACAAGCCTATTTAAGAATCAGAAGCCAGCATTTAGGACAGACAATGACACAAGCCAATGGCAAATATGGGCGGAGAGTGGGCGGGGCTTCCATTCGCTACTCCACCACAACAAGTCTCGCAGAGCAGCGCATGCGCGCTGGCTCTAGGCTCGACCTAAAAAGGGTGGGGGGAGAGAAAAGGGGAAAAGAAACAATCTTGGACAAAACAAAAAACAAATCTCCTCCTGCCCAAAACAGGGGGAAAAGAACAATAACACTGTGAAGAAAGGCCAAAAGTATGGTGAGGGTGAGGGAAGGGAAAGTGGGGAGAGGGAAAAGACCCCGCCGGAGCTCAGGGGGAACTCCATAAATTGTGAGGCCGAAACTTAGCAAGGTCCACAACTGTCTCGTGGGAGAATCAGTCCAACAGGTGGAGAGCGTACAATCTGGGCGGTTGAAAGCAAAGGTACTCCATCTGTGACATGTAATTGAGTAGTGGTTGCCAACACGGGTATATTTCTTGTCGGTGAGGGAGAGTTTGCATGACTGATCTTCCAGTGCTAAAGTGTGCCATAATCCTATGGACCAAGATCCAATTGAGGGAGCATCTGGGGCTTTCCAGGCCAGGGCCAGGAGTTGTTTTGCAGCACCTGTTATATGGCAAACTAGATACCAATCTTCGTGTGTCAAGGCTTCCACTGTAGTGGGGCGAATACCCAAAACAATAGTACAGTAATCCGAGGGAATCAGGAACCCCAAAGTGTTTTTAATGTGTCCCAGGATTTCTTTACGGAAGACAGTAAGGCGGGTGCATGACCACCAGATGTGCTGAAAATCTCCCTCCTGTGCTCCACGTCGCCAACAAGTCGCTGAGGCCATGGGGAACATAGTGCACAATCGGGCCGGGATATAGTGCCATTGGAACATGAGTTTGTAAGCAGTTTCCTGCTGTGCTATACTCCTGTGTGTCTTGGGAATCTCCTGCCATTAAAGTTCCCACTGATTCTGTGTAATGCTGGACCCACTATCTAGTTCCCATTTCGCCTGGTAAGGGTGACTAGGCAGGAGGCGGGATTGTAGGATGACACCATGGACCCGATTACAAGCCTGGGGGTCCACGGACCGCCAGACTCGTGAGGACACAGCGGTGGTGGTCTCCCAGCCGCCCTATTATAAGTCGGGCGGTTGGACCGCCACAGCCCGCCGCAGCCACCAGGGAACCACCTTTCCCTGGTGGTGTTGTGATATGCTTGGCAGGACCGCCATGGTCCTGCCAAGCATATTACGAGTTTCCATTTCGCCGGCTCCTCTTCCATGAATACCATGGTGGAGAGGAAACAAAGGGGGCCCTGCAGGGCCCCCTGTGCTTCCTCCTCATGGGGATGCACACAAGGGGGCACAACATGTGCCCCCCTGTGTGCATCCGCACCAGTCTCTGCACGACATGGACTTTTCAGTCCATGCCATGCAGGAACTGTTTTTGGCATTCCCATTACAGTGCCCAGTTTCTGAGGAACCGCCGTGGGAACGCCATAAACCAGCCTGCCAGATAGGAGGAAACTCCTAATCTGGAGGGTGGTCTGACCACGCCTTTGGCTGTGCGGTGGCGGGGTGGACCCGGCGCAGCACCGCCAAAGTCGTAATAGGGTCCTATATGTTTTGGAAATCAGTCCCCTCGAGCCGTCAAAGTTGCAAGCTAGCGTCTTGAAGGGTATGAGAGGCGAGGCCGCTCCCAGGGTGTTAGAGGGGTGCCCAGTGTCATAGTTGAAAATATTGGTGCCGGAGTCTGTCGGGGATGCGGAAGTCTGTCCTACACTGCTCAAACGGTTTTATGATTGATCTGTGAAAGAGTTCCTACAACACCCGGCATTCTCCCGCAGGACAGTCAGGTAAGGACCCTGGGCAACGTGCAGGTGTGAAATCGGGATTGCGGGATATAGGAGCATTAGGGGAGGGAAAGTAGTCAAGCCTCTCTCAACTGTGACTTTGTCCCATATTTCAAGAACCATCTGGGTAGGGTTCACCAGGTATGCGCTGCGAGGGGAATGGGCCTTTGGCATACAGGCCAAGTTCCAAAGTGGCCGAAAGGCCACTGCTCGGTCCATGTGGAGTCAGTGTTTTTTACTATCCCTGACTACCCATTCAGAGATGAAGCATAAGTAAGCTGCCAAGTAGTAGTCCAGCAGAATTAGTACAAACCAGACACCCACGATCTCTGGGGACCATGAATAAGGCGTTGGAGATACAAGGCTGCTTCCTTTTCCAAATTAAGGATCACAGATTGCTTTACATAGAGCGAATGTCCTCTGCCGGAATGGTAGTCAGAAAGGCCTGAAAGAAGTATAACAGCCAGGGCAGGACGTTCATCTTAACCACATTCACCCTGCCCAACCAAGAAACATGTAACGGCTTCCACTGGGGCAGGTCCTCCGGGATCACCCTCCGCTAGTGCGGCCAGTTGGCCCGAGTCCAGGTCTGCAAGGAACTGGTGCTAGTGAGGCCTAGGAATGAATGGAGTGAGTCGCCCATGGACAGGGAGCCAACCCTGCATGGGAGGAAGGTGTTGCTGGGGAACAGTAAGATTGACCACTTGTGATTTGGCCAGGATGGTGCATTTTAAATGAGTGAGGGGAAAAAGGAAAACAGAACAAGAAGATTCAGCGGGAGAAAATGTTTATGACTCTGCAAAGGGTCTCTTTATACCCTGGGTAGAGATATCTCTTAAATCTATTGAGATCAGGAAAATGGGCAGATTGCTGGAGGCAATAATAAATGAAATATCAGTAGGAATAGCTAATCTAACAGCAGAAGTAACTTTACAAAATAGGATGCTTTTAGACATTTAGGGGCAGATTTACAAGCCCCTTGCGACACATTTGCGCCGCCGTTGCGTCACTTCTGTAACGCACCAGTGGCGTAAACCTTGCGCCACGTTGTGACTTATTTACAACGTAACGCATCTAGGGAGATGCGTCACGTTGTAAAGCCCTGCGCCACATTAATCTTGCGTCAGGTTTAATGTATGCAGGGTGGGCGTTCCGTCGGCAAAAGCCTCGTAAAAGTGACGCAGTGAAATCTACAAGATTTCACTGAGTCACTTTTCAGAGGCCGCTGCGACAAAACCTTACGCCTGCTTAAAGCAGGCGTAAGGAGTGGGGCAGCACGTTAGGTATATGAGGTCCCTGAACATTATTTCTTCATAGATGGGCCTCCCATCGTCCTGTGTAACGGCCAATGCCATTTTATAGAGCTGAGACAATTTACGTGATCCCACGACTGCAGTGACTTAGTGGGCCTTAGTCACTAGCTTTGCACAGCAAGATCTCTACGCCTCCCATTGTGCTGCCTTTCCGCCCCCTCACCTTTCCGTTGAAAGAACCAGGATTGTTGTCTTTTTCTCTCACCTCCTTATTCTCTTCTCTGTGATCCCTCAGGGATTCTACTTCACAATGGAGATAAGTCCCGATCCCAATGGTTTCAATGCCTTCATCATCAATTATCCAACTGACCTCTCTAAAAATGCGGCAAAAAAATACAAACATCGCATACTCAAAGCTAGACCAGAAATGCTATTCTCAGACCCCTACTTCTGCACCAACAAAGGTACTCTGGTGAATGACCTCATCTTCCATACCAGAAAACGGGCATGCTGGCGAGCAGTACTCTACTCCTTGCTTCGAATAACAGGATCTAAGAAAACCCCACATGGCCTCAAACTAACAACATCTCCCTCGTCCACCCTCAAAGCCTCCACCACTATCACCCTCTACAATAATGGTATCATCCTAATCCAAGCCTCTAATATCAATCTAGCAAAGATGGCCAATTTTTGCCCCACTCTTAAAAATGCGGTGCATGGCAACTCCTCTGACTCCTACTCAACCTCTACTTCTCCGCTGGGCTTAACCAGTACTCCCCCCTTTACAGTTGCGAGTACCCCACTCTCCCCTAACCCCACATCTCTTATAGCTGATCCCAGAACCGCCTTGCCCCCGGTGGAATTATGTCAACCCACTAGATCTCCCTCTCATGTGGCTGGCGGATCTGTGGGCTCAATCTCCTCACCGTCTGTCAGTCCGTCACAGGGTTTCTCTCAAGCTGAGAGGTTCCTGCAAGACATACAGTTTCCTTGATTATTTGACGATGCCCCTCCCCCCATCCCTATATCCTTGCCACAGGCTATGCCAGAATCTGGTCAACGAGCCCCCACGCAGGCCTCAACTGGCTTACACAGATGCTCCCCATCACTGATCGTTTTTCCCTCACACCCTCCACCCCTAGACCAACTCTCAGACCTGGCTGCGCGCCTTGACGAGATATCTCGACAGTTGCACCTTCTCACTTCTGAGCTACATGATCTGAAATCCCTCTCAAATGATCTTTTCCCCGTGATCAGCTCTCTCCTCACCTCTTTGAATTGGCCCAGATCGTCCACCAGGGATAGCGACCACATGGATCAGCCTCTAGCCCCCTCCATTTTGAAATCCATTCCCCTACCCAATGCCTCCGTCAGCCCCAGAGGATGTGGAACACTCTCGGCGTCCACTGATCTCCTGGACAGTCACAATTCTTGTTCTTCTTGGTCCAAATCTAGCATGGTCCAGCCGAGACAAATACATTCCATCCTTTCCAACCCGAACAGAGAACCTCCTCGCAATCCTAGATGCAGCAACTCCGACAACCTCACCCGTGTGAACATCTCCCAGACTCCTTCCCCCCTTATCCACTACAACTTAAATGTGTACTACTTAATTGTAGATCAGCCAGTAAACACGCCTCCGATATCTTCGACCTCATCCAACACAATGAGTTAGACATTATCATCCTCACTGAAACTTGGTTAAATCCCGCTTCCACTCCAATCTTGGACCTCCTAGTACCTCCCACTCATGACATAATTAGGCTAGACAGAGTTCTGAAGTTGGGCGGTGGCCTAGCCTGTATCCACAGGAACACACTCTCGATTTCTCTCTTGGAGTCCTCTGCGCCTTCCTCCAGTGAATACCTGTGCCTCAGCATCTCTAGTATGAACCTACCAATTTGCAAACTTCACACCTTTTACCACCCTCCGGGTGCCAATCTCCCCTTCATTGAGCATCTAATGGAAATCAACACTAGCAATGTCGACTCAACGGTGGCCCAAATCTTCCTTGGGGATTTCAACCTTCACTGGTCTAACCCCAACGACTCAGCTGTATCTTGCTTGAAATCATTCTTAATTGATCAAGATCTGACTCAGCACTGCGACCAACCTACTCACACTAAAGGAGAAACACTAGACCTCATCATCTCTAAAGAGCAGACCATCACCCTAGATTCCATTACCCCTTGTGATTGGTCCGACCACCATAGCATCCTCTTTTACATTAACAGGGAGGTATTGATGAGGAAGGCTCAACCATTGAAATCGAAGATATGGAAAAGAGACCTCAGATCAATAAACTCTGACGATCTAGCTGCCCAATGTAAATCTGCCCTCTCCGCCCAAGCTGATTTGGTCGAGGTGCAATCACTCACTGACGCCTACAATTCGACAATTTTCAACATCATGGATGACATTGCTCCACTCCAACACAAAAATGCCTCAACTAAAATATCCAAACCATGGTATAATGACAACTTAAACACAGACCGACGCAACCTCAGGGCAGTTGAACGGTCCTGGCGATCCAATCCCTCATCGGACCAACTAAAACTCCTTAGAGATGTCAGGAGCCTCTACACTAAACAAATCAAGAGTGCCAAGGCTGACTACTTCAGACACCAACTGGATCAAGCGGCAAACCGCCCCAAGAAACTGTTCGAATTGGTCAAACAGCAATCAGTCGTTGGTCCAAACCACTCTGAACTTGGTGGCAGCCCACCCTCATGCGACTATCTTGCCGCTTTCTTCTCAGAGAAATCAAGACTCATCTCTGCTGACCTCGCCTCTAAGAAGACTCTATTGCCTCCCTCGAGTGCCGCCTCCCCCCTTGACCCCTTTGATAAGGACAAATCGACCACCAAGAACAATGCGTCGTGGGGTACCTTTACCCCATTTAGTGAAAATGACATCCACAAGATTCTTCAGAATATCAACCCCTCCAACCACTTCAGTGACCCGTTGCCCCCGGCTATCTTCAAAGAAATCAAGAATGCACTCATCCCCACCTGGACAAAGATAGTAAACGCTTCTCTTTCACAAGGCACGATCCCCAGTTGCCTAAAAGCAGCTCAGGTATCACCTATTCTAAAAAAAACTAACGCTGACAAAACTGATCTCAATAATTTCCGCCCCATTTCCAACATCTCCACCCTAGCGAAACTTCTAGAAAAATGTGTTCAATCTCAACTTTGTGCTCACATAGAGGATTATCAACTTCTAGACCAGCATCAATCTGGTTTCAGGAAGGGACACAGCACTGAATCGGCTCTCACCCACGTTATGGATGACATTTTAAAAATGCTTGACAAAAACGAATCCTGCCTCTTGATTCTCCTTGACCTTTCCTCCGCTTTTGACACGGTTAATCATGACAACCTCCTATCCATCCTACAAAACAGAATGGGTTTTGCTGATCAGGTGTTACAATGGTTCTCGTCTTTCCTACATCACAGATCACAAAGAGTCAAGGCAAACCACTCTCTCTCCCAGCCCTCTCCTGTACTCATGGGGTCCCTTAAGGGTCCGCCCTATCTCCCATCCTCTTCAACCTTTTCCTGGAACCTCTCGCTAACTCATTAAACTCCATTAACATTCTCTTCCACATGTATGCGGACGACACGCAACTCTATTTGAAAATCTCATCCTTGGAAAACATCATCTCCCTCAACACTACTCTAACGTCTACTCAAAACTGGTTAACGGAGAACCATCTCCTGCTTAACACTTCCAAAACAGAATTCCTGCTCATCTCCCGTCCGAACCACATCCCCAAGATAGACCTATGGCTGAGTCACCTCACTGCTTTCAATTGCACTCCTCTCATCATAGACTCAGCCAAATCCCTCGGAGTCACCATGGACAAGCACCTGAATATGAAAAATCATATCAGCAATGTATGTAAGGGAGGAAACCATTTGTTGAGGTCACTCAGAAATATCAAATCTTTCCTTCCACTAAAGGATTTCAAGCAGGTGGTCCAAGCGCTTGTCTTGCCGAGGCTTGACTACGGCAGTGCTACCCTCTGTGGCCTTCCCAAATACGCCCTGGCTCCAATAAGATCAACTCTGAACGCGGCGGCTAGACTGGTCACAGGCACCAAACGATACGATCATATATCCCCAGTCCTAAAATCTCTCAATTGGCTACCCTACGAAGCTCGAATTCAGTTAAAGATTGCCGTTCTGGCTCACAAAGCCCTTCACTTCAATACTCCCAGGTACCTTGCGCAAAAACTTGAACTATCCTGTGGTTTTAGAGCCTCAAGAAGTGCCACTACCTTCCTCCTGAAACCACTCATCCTTAACAAAAAAAGAACTTGTCACCGAGCCTTCTCCGGCGCTGCTCCAAAGATTTGGAACTCTCTTCCACCGGAAGTACGCAGAATCTCTTCAACGAAGGCTTTCAAATTGGAAGCTAAACGATTCCTTATGAACAAATTCTTACCCTAAGAGGGATAGGCTCACTTGCTCGGATGTTGATATTGCATTTATGTTATTCCTCCCATCATATTGTAAAGCGCTCTGATATCCTTCGTGATCTTGTTCGCGCTATATAAAACTTTATAAATAAAATAATTAAAATAAACATTGCTGGACTTGTGTCGCGCTTGCGACACAGCTCCAGCAATGCACCGCCCTTACGCCATCAGATGCGACATGCATCTGTCCATCCCTGCGCCACGGTGCGCCGCATTGCAAATGCGACGCATCCGTGGTGGCGCAAGGGTAGAATTGCGTGTCGCATCGGTACTGGCGCATCCCTGCTAATATGCAGGGATGCGCCAGACCTTGTAAATCTGCCCCGATGTTAGCAGAAAAGGGCAGTGTCTGAAGGATTGTTGGCACTGAATGCTGCATCTTTATTCCTGACAATGCCCCTAATGTCTATAAGGCTATAGAAAATTTGCATCACGTAGGGCAAGAAGTACATTCCCTAATGGAAACAGCAATTTGGGATAAAATAGAACTGTCTTTTGATTCATGGGGGTCATGGTTGAAAGTCCTGCTAAAATGGGAACTAATAATACTTGGCTTACTAGTTGGTGGTTGTCTGTTAGTGAATTTGTTACCGAATTGTTTGTCAGCCTGTATGGTTACATCTTGTCTTCAAATTACTGCAGTGATGATGGCAAGACCAACAGCCACACATCAAGCTGATAATTATAATGAAATATATGATAAGGTGAAAATAGAAATAGATTAAAGTTGAACAAGTGATTGAATATTAGTTCAAAAGGAAGGATTGAGAAACTTTAATTTCTATGTTTCATCCAATTCTCATTTATTCTGTGCCAGCCAAGTTTAATTTAATCCTGTTCGCTAGTTAACCTATCTACATGTTGTTCTATTTTTGACAAATGCTTATCTGTTCACATACCGCTTACCACCAAATTTTCCTGAAACTATGGAACAGCTGATTAGTGTCATTCTTTCTTGTCTTGTAATCGCTCAAGGCCAGTTCTTTTGCAGGAGAGGACAGCCGCAGACTACAGGAATTCTTCTGAATATGTATTTTTACCCTGGAAAGTCCCTGATTAGGCCTTTTCTGATTTATATATGAAATTAATGAGGGAAAGACGAGAAGTCTAAAATTAAGAAGTCCAAAAGTGGTAAATCTGTGAGGAACATGTATAGCCACATCCTTTCAAGGATGTTTGCATCCACTGTGATATTTTTTGTTTCCTGACTCATCTGATTCAATTATAACCAATGGTGTCTTGAACATATATATATCATGTACAGTTTCATTCAGCAGAGTTGCTGGTTGGACGTGTACGAGGCTCTCTGCAGCGCTGTAAATTAATAACAGTAGATTCTTTTCCACATCTGCATTCTGTCTGATTTGTGAGCAGTGACATTATTTATGCTGGATCAGTGAATGAAGAAAAGTAAAAAAAAGTACCTTCAGAAGTTTGCAGGCAGTGGAAGGACACTGGCAGCAGACAGGAAGATGTATTTGGTCCATGCTCCATGGCAGGGGCAAACACTTGAAATTCCAGGAGAAAGCAGGAAGCATTGATCAATAAGAAGCAAGGAACCGTCAGTGATGTTGAAGCCAACCAGTAATGGGCAGGCTCTAATCCTGTTTTAATCATTTTCTTTTTGTTTGCAAAAGATTTTGCTGACAGCGCATGCGCTGTATGAAGCGGAACCTAAAAAGTGTTGTTTTTTTATTTGAAGCTTGTTTTTGTGTTGCCCTTATGTGCACAGTCAGCTCCTACAAATCTGATGTCCTTAAAGAATACACCTGAAGCTGACAGCAAATTATGACCCCATCGCTTCTTCATCTCACGGCATCATGCAGCACTGGATCAACTAACAAAATGACCTTGTTCAAAATATTTACTCCAGAAACATTTGAATACACATGCTGCCCTGTGCTTCTGCAGATTGAATCATTTGCCATGCCCCACATACTTTAGATCTGTTCACTCACTCAAATGTTATATTTGCATAGTCTCTGATAATTTTTTCCCTCCTAAGCTTTAGAGAAATAGCCTTGCCACTTGTATATTCGAATTACCCTTCTTTCTGTGCTTTACAATATGTGCCCAGCAGCACATTCTTTTATATTAGGTATTGTGTCCTCTACACTATTTGCACTGTTCCCTATACATGATAACCGCCTGTTAGGCAGAATCACTTTTGCAGCTACTTGCCTGATACAATTATGCGTTGCTCAGTCCTGACTGCACGATGAGTGTTATACTCTGTGCACAAAGTGAATGATAGAACATTTCAACCATGCTAATAAAGTGCAGACCGCTATTTGCCAGCCAACTCGAACGTTTGCACGCTTTATTTGCTCCTATTTCCCCTGGCCATCAATTGTCGAGGTACAGAATTGTGTCCGACAAGAGGCTTGCACCAAAATTACATTTATCTCACAAGATGAAAGGAGCGTAGATTACCCGACATGAACCGTACTGCTCCAAACTAAAGTATCAACTCACACTATGTACAGGGGTAAAAAGGTAAAGAACTTTAGGAGAATGTGGAGCACTGCTTATGTTCGGACGAGAACCCTTACTCACCCTAGGGTGACATGCTTCATCATAGGGACCCCTCCGCACCCTAGGACCGCAAGGTACCCAGTGTGGGTTACGACTCTCCCGTAGGAAAGGAGCAGGGGTGTTCTATAGCACGTATAGTACTACTACCTATGGGAGCAGAGTGAGGGGCAGAGTGCAAAAAGAAAAAGTGAATAAAACTATCTCATGGATGGCGAAAAACTTTATTTGAATGCCCCAATAGATAGAAACTAAAAGCGTAGTGAAATAGGGATATGGATATTACCCTATCTTATGGTCAACATGTTTCTGCCGTATATGACTATATAGTTAAAGACATTCCTCAGGACCAAAGTTGTAAGTCACTCTGCTATATATAGTGTGTATAAGAATAATAATAAAAATTGTATAATTAGGCCATACAATCAGCTAGCAATCTGTACTTGTGGCACCAGCATCTTGAGCGGACCAGATGGCACATAATTATGTAGGCAAGGATAGACTTAACCGTCAACAGATTCTCCGAGCAAGTAGAACTCTTACGTGCTGCGTATATCTCCATCGCGTTAATGATACGCAGCACATAAGAGTTCTACTTGAGTGAGGGTTCTCGTCCGAACATAAGCAGTGCTCCACATTCTCCTAAAGTTCTTTACTTTTTTACCCCTGTGCATAGTGTGAGTTGATACCAAAATTACATTGCCATAAAGTAAGTGGCAAGTGGGACACGGGGGTTAATTCCGGCACCGTTTTTGACGCAGAATGATTCCAAGTGCTTTGAGCGGATGGTCCAGGAGAGTTTATAGGACTGTAATTTACAGAGTCCTCACACTCTGGGTGATGTCTGAAGCACCTCTGCTGTGTGTTAGACACAAATGAATTTGTATTACTCAGCTTTCAGGTATTCAGAGCAGTGTGTCTGTATTAAGTCTGGGCGGTGAACTCCGCTCCGCTCGCAGAGTTAGCTGCTTTGTCCACACTCCGCATTACGCAGAGCTCACGGAGTTCCCAGAGCGAAGTTTTTCTCGTCGCTCGCATTCGTCAACGTCAAGTTGCCGAGCGCGAGTGAGGAAAATTCACCTCCCGGCGAGATTTTCCCTCATTCGCGATCGTCAACATCAAGTTGGCGAGCGCGACCGTGATAAATCAACCTCCCGGCGAGATTTATCAACGCGGGTGGTCAGATTTCTCATTGCGAGTGGTCGCGTATGCTCGCGACCGAACGCATTGAGAAACTGTCCGTTCGCTTTGAGAAAGCTGCCGCTCGAGTAAAAATCTACTCAAGCAGCAGAATGGAAGCAGCGCCCGCTTGCGCTTTGCATGGTGCTGTTCGCGATAATTGCACAGTGCGTAAAATCACCGCGAACGGCATTTATCTAACGCACTACGCCGCTTGCGGAGCTCCGCTTAGCGTGGCTGAGTTTTTTTTGCACTTTGCGGAGTTCCACACTGCGGAACTCAGCGAACTCCGCCCAGGCTTAGAATGTATGTGGGTGTGCGAGGATGCATGTGTGTGTATGTGATCACAAAGACTATTCTAGTTGCAAGTCCATGTGTGATATTGCAATCGAATCTCAGGGCAGCAGTTAAATGAAAAGGTTCAATACATGAATACTACGATTGAGGACACTCTGCCCTCGCCTGGCTCTGTGAACATGCCAGTTTCTCGGAGTGCGCATGGGTATCTGTGGCTTGGTTATAAGAAAGTGTTTCCCTCACATGTGTACATTCCCAAAGTAGTTAGCTAAATTTACTGCACACACCGAGCAGTAAGCCCAATGAGGGCCCTGAGTTCAGCACCTGAGACTTTTTGTTTTCTATCACTGGGCTTAGAGCCCACCTCATTGTCGCTCTCATTTGCTTGCTTTTAAGTGGTTATCTGATGAAGGCTTCTTTCTCTTTGTCTTGTCACTCCCCTTGAGCATGGATGCATTACTTGTGTCCTTCCACTGCTCATATTTTAGGTGCCACATGCTTGTGTTTAAGCACTCTAACACAGTGCATCTTTTTCAGCTGGGTCCCTCAAGTACTTCTCCCCCTCTGTGTCCCTCTCTTCCTCAACTGTGTTTCTTGCCCTCATCCACTCATTTGCCCTCCTTCCTTCTACTGTTGCTTGCCCCCACCCTACCTCCTTCAATTGTTTTCCATGTTGTTGCTCGCGCTATTGCTTGCCCCGACCCACCCTCTGTCCATTTCTGACCCTGTAGTTGCTTGCCCCCAGCCACCCCTCTCCCCTTGTGTTGTCTCCCATCCACAATAAACAAAAAAAAAGTGCTAGGACACAGTCAGTGTTGGCCGTGTTATAGTGCTTTTTCTAACCCCCCTCCATTGTCCACGTTACTCCCACATATCCTTTCCCTTGCCCCCTCCATGTTACCCCAACCAACACCACCCCGCCAGAAATAATAAAAAAGTACCGCGTCTCATAATTATTTTTTTTTACTTTCCGCCATGCTGTATAGCAGCCACACTGCTGTACAACATGACTAAAACACTGACAAAGCCGAAAGTTGTCTTATAGGCAAGACCTATTGGCTTTGCCAATGCTTGTTGTGTTATACTTCCACCAAGTCTCCTGCTGGTCCATCCCGCAAGCTGTTGGTTTGGCATTGCTGTGGCCAGATGTATATTTTATTTTAAATCACAGCCAAAACAAATAGCAGCTCTTAAGTTGACTCATGCCAGGTGAGTAATCTATCTAGTCCTATTGTTTCATTAAATACTGGAATATGATGGACTAAAAATACCACAATCCTAAGTAAAAACAGTATTGGACAAGCTCCTCACACCAGAAATGAAACTACTCAGGATCATGCATCTCCGAATAAGTGTGGAACAAAATTCAGTGTATGTATTGTTGATAGAAATGCAATGCTGCACAAATCTAGTTGGGGATCAATAGAATAATGTACATCACAATAGGGCTGACAGAGTGCCTACGTCAGATAAAAGGACAGAACCATAGGGCCCTATCTGTGTTTGACATGGTCAGCACCAGTGGTGGGTTGCACCAGAAGGGACGTACTAAGAAAATGATATGGCCCTGACACTTCCTTTTTTCACAAATTAACTGCTGATTTTGCCACTTTTGGGCTTTAGAACCCTATCGCCATCTCCTTCCGCCATTTAGTCACCAAAGGAGAAGGGCTGTTTGCAAGTGGAAAACCATAAAGACTGAAATCGACCCAGACTCAGTGGCGCCAGGGGCGTTGCAGATGGCAGAAAGAGGCTTGAGGTCAACAGTTAGTGTGTGTCCGCCTCTGACCCGCGAGAGCTCTGGTGCACCCCTTCCGTTGGGTATACAGGTTGCCTCCGCTGTGGGGATGCCCTCTCCTGGTTACGTTTGTAGGGATTCCATGATGGATATTGCGGACTGGCTCCTGGCGGTTCTCTGAATGAGGTGTTTCCAATTAATGTTTTGGAGTTTCTGGTCCTCTCTGTAGGGCTGCAGGACTCCTCCAGGTGGGCGAGGTGCTGATGAAAGAAAAAAACGAAGGAAAATGTTGGGGGGTTGCCTGCTTGATAACTGTATTTAGGAGGACTAACCTTGTATGTAAGGTCTGTGACGTGGAAACGTAGGACTCGGAATAATGATTACAGATAAGTAATCTGGGGATCTCTACACATGGGGCGTTTTCAAACTATTAGTGCATTCATATAAAGACTGGACATGGAATACTATATAATCGTGAAGACCATTCAGCTAATTCACATGCGGTGTTCTTTTTCTGGCAAACAAGTCTGTCATTAACCCTCAACAGTTAAGGACTGGGGATTACTTGTTCATTTGGGGTTGATGAATTAAAACATTACAAGAGGTGGAAGGCGTAGCCGGTGCAGTAGTGACGTCAGAGGACAAGAGGGGTCCAAGATGATAGCTGTGATTCGCTGCAGTCGATGCCTGGTCCTGAATTGTAGTGGAGTTCTGAACTGTCAAGTGGGGGCGGAGTGGAACAGTCCAAGGATTCTTACTGGTGATCAGACCTGCAACACGTGCTATTGCGTTAGTGGCGACGAGGATAAAAAACAGGTGACAACTGCACCTGGTGTGGCATGGAGAAGGAATGGGCTAATATCCAAGTTGAGAAAGTATGGGGCAAATGCACGCTTACCTGTATTGTCAACACCTCGATGCCTATGTGCAGGAAATCTGCTTTGATGTTGCACACACCTTGTGCTTTGACCAGGTTGGCATAAGAGCAATACTGGGGCGAGGGATCCTGCTCGGGTGGCAGATGTTTGCTTTGTACATTTGAAGCATTCTGCATGTGACAGATCTGCTTAGAGTTCAGGTCAATGCCATCTTTATGTGTCTGTGTGTGTTTCCTGGCTGCTCATTTTCCCTATCAACTTACAGATATCCAGTAGATACCGTGAAACCTAGTTTGTTGCTCATGTATACTGATCAACATTGCATTAAATGGCTGGTAGTCCCTGGAAACGGAAACAGGGCATTGTGTATCTGGACTTGCTGCCACAGCAACCTTACAGTTCTGGTTGAGGACAGTCGAGAATCATGGCACGCACTAAATGGTGGGTCATCAAATGCATTGAGTGCAAAAACCTCTGTGTGTAGGGGTATCTGGGCGCTGTGCATGCGACGTCTCCTTCGAAAAAGCCAGACAGAAAGAGGAAAAATAAAGGTCAGAAACTAGCAGAAAGAGGGAAAAATAGAGGGCAGAAGTGGTCAGAAAAATGAGCAGAAAACACTCGAGGAGGCACAAACCTAAGGCAGCAAGAGCGTAGGGGACTGCCGGCAAGCTGGACAGGAGAACTGTGCTGGGGGAGCCGACACGAGGACTTGCTGACAAGCTGATATGACACGGACAGCAAAAGGTGAGCTGGAAACCCTGGCAGATGAGATTCCAGCCCATGCGTACAGGCTCTGCACATCCATGTCAATTTGGAGTTCTGCAGCCTCTCCAGGATATCAGTGGCAGTCTCAGAAAATGTGTTTCTCTTTCGTGGAAGTGTAGGAGTTGCCATCAGGCAGTGGTCAACATAAGCCCAACACCTTCTCAATGGCCCCGCCACCTCCGCCTTCTCTCTCGCACAGTGAAAACTTTTCAAAGTTGGGCAGTCTGAATCAACACTTGAGGAAGCACTGGATTCAGTGAGTGGAATTAACTGCTAACTAACTGTATGAAAATTCTGTTGAGTCAACCTGTTGTAGCGAAAATACACAAGCAGCAAGATGACTGTAAAAGTAAAGGCAACTACACGACAGGGATAATATGGGCCTCGAAATCAAACATGTGATGGAAATACCAACTGCTTTTACTATTTTACAAAATGTGTTGTAAATCAGGTACTTAAAGAAGGTTTGAGAATCTAGAATGTTGACATCATTTGGAACATCCTGTCTGTTGTCCATCAGACTGACATCTGCCACTGAAGGACAAGTGGCAGATAAATGGGGTGCCCATCAGAGTAAACGTGCTATTGTACCTTCTCTCCAGTTTTATTTTATTTTATTTTTAACACTGCAGATGAGTTAAGTGAGATGACTGCTGAGACACTAAGCACCTCTATGCCACAGATATAAACTGTCACTTATTCCTCATCATGCGCACTTTTGGTTGCATCCTTTTTGATCTGATTTCGTGAGCAAACCCCTTTAATCAATCTAATTTCTCTTGAAAGTCTCCAGGTACATCTCTCAAACAAGACCTCAGTCTTGTTCACTGGGGTTACACTGTTGACCTTTACGACATTTTTCAGAACAACCTAAACTATGGCCTAGTACCAGCTTCAAATCGCCCTGGCGGGACCAATTAAAGTACTAATTAATCTGCTAAAGGGAGATTTGACAATCTACAATGTTGAGGTATAATTTAGAATGTGTTGTCGGTGATTCTTCAGATTACAATCATGATCTTTCTGCTCCCCTCCTCGGGTGATCTTTACCGCTAGCGCTGGGACGCCTCTTCGGAGGTATCTGTGCGCTCCACAAATACAATTGTATTGTATCTGAAGGACCAATCTCAGGTGGATGGGGCGCCTATCAAAGAGCAAACTTGATATTCCACCTTCCTTCTAGTTTCCTTTTGGGTCACTTTCTCACACTTAGGCAAAGGTGAGGTTTGTCAATGATGCTGTAGCGGGTCCATCCATGAGATGCTATACATTGACA
Source organism: Calotriton arnoldi (assembly GCA_963921515.1). Lineage (NCBI taxonomy): Eukaryota > Metazoa > Chordata > Amphibia > Caudata > Salamandridae > Calotriton > Calotriton arnoldi. Next base: position 90,208 of record CAWUFW010003846.1, read on the forward strand.
GTGGTAAGTTGAGTCTTCCAGGGTGTATGGTGTGTTTCCTGTGAAGGAGGTGTGAATAATAGTGCTTTCCGGTTCATCATGTAATATAACTGATTGTGAGGTACATGGATGAGTCTTAGGCTATAGGACAGAGGCAATAAGGAAGAGTGGCATCATGCTTGGTGGTTGTGACAGTGATGAGAACCACACCATGGCCTGTTTCCAAGATGTGATGCAGTTCTGAGGGTACGATGAGTCTTAGAAAGGCCTTGTTTGCTGTGAAGACCCCTTCCAGATTATCAAAGTAGACCTTAGGAATTTTAAGGTTGTGCAGGTATTGTGCCAACAGGAAAAAAACACATCAGAAAACCTTTCAGAACTTTACCCTCAAGGTCCTCATTCAGAGCGGCTTGTTAATCAGGATGGTTCCTGTAAATGCAGTTACCCCGCCCACTGCAATTATAAGCAGAGTGTGAACACCATTGGTGAGCTGCACTCCACCCAGCAGGTGAGGTCTCTGAGTGGAATGCTGGGGAACAGAATGCATGTTAGCCCTGAAACACCTGCAAATCCTGTTACTTCCTTCCACCACTTATCCGAAATCCCAGAAACGGTAATTACAGGGCGAGGAAATAAAAGGAGTTATTTTGGGCCATTCGTAATTAAGGCTCAAGTGTTTATTGATGACTAGGGAAAATTGATGACTTTTGTACATACATTGTGGTGACGTATGCACTGATTCTTATATTGAAAAGATTAAGCAGTAAAGAAAGCGGTAGAGAGAGGAAAATGGCCATAACGGGTGATCTGGTGGTGGGGCTTGCCACACTATTTCAAGGTTGGAAACATTAAGCTATAATATATAATGCATTTCCTCCCACTATATCATCATATTAAGTATTCTATTATTATATTTAATCCACACCGTCCACCTAATCCTAATAACTATTGTAATAAACTATTAGACTTTGCAAAGTTTACCTTCCGATGTAGTGGTTAGGTCGACATAATGGATGCCCTAGTTTTGTCATGCGATATAATGTATGGGATACACCCTACCGAGCCAGGCTTAGCGTGAAGGTGTTGGGAGCCAATCAACTTTGGATGAGTATAAGTCTCAATGTCAAGGTCTGTAGGTCAGGTAATGTTGAAACGTGTCGGTGCATTGGTGTAGTCTGTGATTAACGGGGTGAAAACCCTCCCACACTGAAGGGTCAGACACTGCATGTATTATGGCCAATCAACCAGTGAAAAGAGGGTACAGAAGAGGTACAGATGGTTGAAGCCTCGAGAGCCTGATGCTCTTCATGAAGGATTCTGCTTCTTCCACCATACTTAACTGACCACATAGTCTTGGTTCAACATGACAGTGCCGGATTAAACCCTGTGGGGGCCACTAGGCAGTCAAAACTTCGGGGGCCCCAAACAAATTATCTCCTAATACGTTTTTAATTTTACCAACCAACAATCACTACTGTACATTACATGTATGTAGTTTGCTAACTGACAGCTGCCAGAAGATGAGCATTTAAGAGACAAACTGTTATGTGAATTTGATGTCTCTGGTTTATGTACTTTAAGTTGTGAATGGGTACTTACATTAATACAGTATTTTCTCTATAGAGTCTTTAATGTAAAGTTTGTGTTTCTTTGAGGTGATTCATTTTTTTCTATCTTTTGGAAACAATTTAAGAAAGCTTGATTGTAATTTTCTTTGAAGATCAAACCAATATTATTATGATCCGTTGCCGCGAGGCCTCTAAATCGAGTGGGGCCCATAGGCCGGCGCCTAAGTTGCCTATTTGGTAATCCGGGACTGCAAAGTGATTATTTTTCATGGGTTGTGATGTGTGTTTGAGACGCCTGGTCAGGAGTGCTGGTTAAGGTCTCACAGTGATGAGTGGAAATGACTGTTGAGGGGCTCTGGTGGTGGGCAGGTGCCTTGTGCCATGGTTAATTGGGAACACAAGTGAAGTCCAGTTACTGTACCGCTCTGAATGACACCTCTTCATTCACTGGTACTGGTACAGATGGAAGAGGATAAAAAACCTGCTGGCCACTGGCTGGTGCATCAGAAGCGGGTTCCCTAGAAAGAAAGGGTAGATTTTAAGAAGGCCAAGTACGTCTGAAGGGCAAATAAAGCTGGTGCACAGTCAGTCACATGTTCGGCCAGTGATTCCCTGAAAAGCCAATAGGGCCGGGTAAGAGTCAGACATGTTTAAGGCTTGCCTTTAAAAGGCTGGTAGGGCAGGGGAAGATTCAGTGACTTATCAGCTCTCCACAAAACATCAAGGCAGGTCTCGGGCAAAAATACTTAGCAATCAAGTTTGACGTGGGGTTAACTCTGCATGTATATACGCAATCCTTGCTGTTCACCACTTGCACGGGACGCCTCTCCGAAAGGATAAGGGTGACGCAATTACTTTCTAGAAAACCTGTCGACGAATTGCTCAAGACTTGTAAGCCAAGAAGCCCTACCCAGATATTCAAACAAAATTCCTACATACTCTCGCCTTGTTTACCTGTCAGTTTAGTGGCACTTCCGGAATCATCTCGGAAATCCCGCACTTGGAAAGATTCCATCTCTTGCGTGAGAGGCTCAGCTTCTTATAAAGAGAGGGAGGGAAGTGACGTACTCAGGGTTCGGTTCCAGAGGCTTCAGAGGTGAGCACTACGGAGGCTGCTGCTTGTACCTTGAACGTTACCTCGTATCTCCTACTCCAAACAAAGCAGGGTGAGTGTATTTGGGACTTTGGTATTTCTATATCAATTTTAATGAGAACATTACGACGCCAAAACATCTGTGTGAGAGGTGCGGTGCATATATACAGGCAGGGACGCAACTAGCCCCGAACGTGGGGGGGAGGGTTCTAACACTCCCAGCCAGGGCTAGCCCTAGCACTGGTCACACACGGTGCAACAGTCTTTTTGGCGCCCGCTCCCCCATTTCCTCCTCCATGAATTCCCTCACTACCACTCACACAACAATGCACCTCATCTCTCTATAACACCTTTCTGACAAACATTTAATTTTTTTATAGCGCTACTCATAGTTTACTCACACTCAGGGGGATGTGTACAAGGAAGTGGAGGAGAGAGGCGTTAGCCTTCCTGGCTTAACGCCTCTCTCCTCCACTTCTGAAACGCAAGGCTGCACCATATTTACAAGAATGTGGTGCAGCCTTGCGTTTCTCCCTGCGATGGCGCTAGGGTGTCTGCGTTCAGGGGAGGATTGTTTATGTGTAGAAAGGTGTCCCTTCCTGCACATAAACAATCCTAAAATGCCATTCTGTCACTGTCATGTGTGCTGCTTCATGCAGCACACATGAAAGTCACAAAATTGCATTTTTTTTAAAGGATAGTTTATGTATCGGAAGGAACACCTTCCTGTACATAAACAATACATGGCATTTTGCTTTTTCCATGTGTGTTGCACAAGGCTGCACACATGGAAAAAGCAAAAACGAGGAGAAATAATGCATTTCTCCTCGTTTTGCCAACTTAAGACCAGGTTTTACCTGGTCTTAATTTTGGCGCTACCTCCTATGTACGCCACCCTTGTACATAGGTGGCAGCGTCAAAATCAATGGGTGTTGCGGTGGAACGTATACCACAACACCCACTGCCCACCCCTTTCATGCTAACCATAGCGTGAAAGGGGGCCTTATTTACAAGGCAGCGTTATGCCACGTTAAGTGGCTTAACGCTGCCTGGTAAATAAAGCGCAGCCCCTATCGCCACCACAACGTCGATTAAAAGTGACGTTGTGGTGGCGATAGGGGCTTGTGCATATGCCCCTCAGTTCTGTGATCTGCATGGTACACGTTCTTTGTAGCAGGCACAACCCTCTGTGCTGTGTGGGTGGCAGGAGTGCCCATGTGAGTGCACTGTGAGCGAAGCAACAGTGTGAGAGTAGGGTAAGAGGAGTGACTGCATGGTGAGTGAGGTGACCATATGAATTTGGGTGTGGATGTAAGTGCAGAGTGGGACGAATGAATGCATGGTTAGTGATGGGTTTGTTTGAGTGAGATTGCAGATTGAGCAGTGAGGGGGACAGGTAAGTGAAGTGTCACATGAGTGCAGGGTGAGTAGTGTGCTCGTGTGACTGCAGGGTGAGGTAACAGAGTGAACAGCACAAGTGCATTGTGAGTGCAGAGTGATCAGTGTGAGTGCAGGGTGAGCGGGTGAATGCTGTGAGTGCATGGTGATCAGTGTGAGTGCATTGTGGTTGCTGTGAGTGCAGGGTGAGCGTGAAAGTGAAGGGTAAGAATGAGGTGTGAGTAGTCTGAGTGCAGGGTGCATTCCCAGACACTTGAAGTAACTCAGCATGTTATTGACGGCGGCGTAGGGTTTCAGATATAAGTTAAACTATTGCTATTATGGCATTAATCAGGGGTCGAGGGTGGAGGAAATAAATAATGTGCTGATCGTGCAACAAACTTCCAGTCTTATGATTAGGGTTGCCAGCTCATTATTTTGATGTCCCAGATGGTACAAAAATAAAGTCACCTAAAGCCGTATTTTCAGCACTTATCTGTGCATACTTCGAACAGCAAATATAAATAGAAAGCACTTTTAATTGTGTTCTAGGGCTGCCTGAATAATCCATGACTGATAATTAAAGGGAACAAAGATAGAAAAGTCACATTACAAATGAATATATACTTTTTAATTTATATCCCTATTTAGTGTCAAGAGGAGGTCTTTGCAGGCTCTTTAAATAACACATGGCTGGCATTTTTCTTTTGGCAGCCCTACTTTATATTCCTTTTCATGAAATGCATTCTCACACAATGGCAGTAAATGTAAAATACAAATGTAAGGATTTATTTATTTATTTAAGGCAATTTATTGAGCGCGCAAATACCCTTAGGTGTCTCGGCGCTGAGGACAGCTGAGTTGAGAGGGAGAAGGGGAGGGGTTTATTGATTGAATAATCAGGTTTTTAATTGTTTACGGAAGGATAGCAATGTAGGTATTGTTTTGAGATGTAGAGGGAGTGTGTTCCAGAGTGTGGCGGTGGCGACAGTGAATCTTCTGTCACCCCAGGTGGTCTTTTTGGTTCTGGGTACAGTCAGCAGATAAGCTGCTGAAGATCGTAAGGATCTTGTAGGTCTATAGGGGCAGAGTGGGGGCCCAGGGGGTACTGGAACAAGAAAAAAAAACTAAGCCTCGGTAACCAGTTTACAAAGGTATGTAAATATTTTAAAGACCTGTGAAAAACTCGGGCGTGTTGGAGATAAGACTCCAGACACTGCCCAGCCAAGCCCACAGCAGCTCGAGCTGCAGCAGCCCGGGCTGAGACACATGACGGGGGCGGGGCGGTGAAGCCCTTTTAGCCCTATGGTCGTTGCGCGCCTGTGTACAGGTGCAGAGGTACCGAGGCGGAATGTGCACCGTCTCAGCCATGTCTCTGGTTTGCCCATGTTGTGCGGGTCTCCACTCAGGAGCAAGGAAAGAGAGGTAAGTTTTACTCCTGCTCCATTGCCTCTTTCCCACCTCCAGGCGATCGGTTCATGCTGTATTACCATGAAATAACTCTTTGTTGTACCTCATTCACTTAAGAAAGGTGTCAGGTTTTCATTCAGCACGACGATTTGGGGGATTGTCGGATGACTGAAAGCGAGTGGGAGAGATATCCGGGTTTATAGCTGTAGTATTAACACAATAAATCTGGCTGGCTGGTAGACTTTGGCTCTGGAAAAGTAAGTTGGCTATAGTTAGGACCATTGGAATTATGTTGCAAGGGAGGACCAAGTTACGTGACAGGGTTGACTAAATTATGGGGGAGGAAATGCCAACTTATGCAGCATAGTGCAGCACATTTTGCGATAGTATTATTTCCTTATTTTGTCATTTTTACTCAGGTTAACACTTTGTGACCAAAGGTTTCACGTCATTAGTACCAGTTTAACACCCGAATACAGCAATAAACAACAGAAACGCAACCAGTCAGCCTTCGGGAAGGAAGGGCCTTTCACTGCACTGGCAACATGTGTCACTGAGTTTTTCATAAAGGTTTGATCTGTTTGAACTAGAATTTTTTTGTGTGAAAATCTGCAGATTATGCCTTAGATGATGGATTATGTGGCAAATGTGTCAAATCCATCATTATGCGGAAAACGCTACAGCCACAATATCGCATAATTTCAGTGGGCCTGGATATATATTGCAAGAAAAGGAGGGAAGTGATAAAATGCAGGTACCACATAAAAACGCATATCATAATAAGAAGATATCAGTGGTTGTAAACACATTTTAGTTCGCTCACTTAGCGGTGTTTATCACTTATACTGGCCTCTTTTTGGGTTTATCTGGTACCTGCCCCAAATTAAGCTTGTTTCAGTTACAGAATCAGGTAGAGGTTTGGCAGGAAATATTGCTTGTATTGAGGGAAACACTGAAAGCAATTTATAGAATTTCTGGTAACTCCATACTAATATGGCCTTAAAGTCCACTGCCGAGGGATTTGCTGGTTATTAAAGACCCTTACCTGAGTTACAGGCCTGAGTCGCAAGAGAGGTCCTATAACTGGGGAGAGGGACTTTAACAACTGCTATAGCCCGATGCAGAAGAGCTTTATGGCTATTAGAACATTCCACCCACTGATGACAGAATGTTCTAAATTAAAAAGAGAGAAACAGAAAGACAAACATTTGAATGTATGAGCAGAAGGCTTATACCAACCATTATAAGCCCCGGGCCACTTCATTGTCTTCAATGGAGCTCCCGATATTCCAATATTATCATTAGTAAAAAAATGCTGATTGAATTCCCCACATGTTCCCAGGTGTGGAGGAGACCCCAGCGGAATCTGCTTTTCTCCTTGGGGATTCTGTTGTAATGGGTGAGTGTATTCCACCATAGCTTTACCAAAGTAAGGATATCATGAGCAGAGCAAGGAGTGACAAGTGGAAGTTTCGGACCAATTAATTTAGTGTGCTTCTTTGAGCTTGTAATATCACAATTCAAGTATTTGGTATAAAAGATTCTGAAGCAAACTCTAGAATTCTAAAAGCATAGAAACAGGAATTCAGTCTGACACAATGAATCAAAGTCTCATTTGGACAGGGCTAAAGGACCTGATCACAGAGCCTTTCTCAGCGTTTAGCTTGCCAGGTGCCTAAGAATGCCAAAGTGCTGTGTGATTTTTGAATCCACCTACAATATCTATTGCATCCTTTACTGCACACTGCACAAAGGGCATTCTATTGAGGAGTTCTTTCATTCTGTCTTGTTTATATTGTGATAAAAAATATATAGAACTACGGTGACCTTGGACCAGAATCCACCAAAATGCCAAAAGGTACAGAGAGGATCTGAAATAATTATTATCAAAATAATGGTAATGTATTGTTTAAGTAATTATCATGAGATGCAAACACCTGAAGATATGGACAGCAGACAGCTCATTCTCTAAGCGCTTCAAAACTGCCTTCTTGGGCTGAGGTTTGCCCCATACACAGCATGCCCCTGGGCATAGGACTCCTCCATTGATAACTACTTCCAACTCTCAGACCAGAGTTCTAGATTCGCTCAAGCAGCATCACCTGGATTTATGTTAAAGAAATCAACTTGCTACCCATACTTGCGTGGATATTGCATCTTAATATTAGCAAGGGGTTTGGGTTTAAAACCATGTGATTTAGCACACACAGAGCACAAGAGTCCCACACAACCAGGCATGATAAACTCATTTTCTTATGATTTACAGTTTATATCACAGAAGAACGCTTCATTTGGCTAAAGTAACCATTTACTTTTGTGTTTTTGTTTTTACCAACAGTGAAATCACCATGAAGGATTATGGAATGAGCCGAACAAAAGGAAAGGTAAGATGGCCGTATGCAGATTCCTGAGGGACCCTTACATTTGCAGCATTACAGACTTGCGACTTACTCTGAACACTTTGGGTAGGTGGATTACACTGGGCCAGAACCAAGGGCTCTTCCACCAGGTAAGGGCACAAGAGCCCAGGCGCTTCTTCCAGACAGTGACTCAGAACCAAGGGCTCTTCTGCCAGACAGGGGCACAGAACCAAGGGCCCTTCTGCCAGACAAGGGCTCAGAACCAAGGGCTCTTCTGCCAGACAGGGGCTCAGAACCAAGGGCACTTCTGCCAGACAAGGGCTCAAAACCAAGGGCTCTTCTGCCAGACAAGGGCTCAGAACCAAGGGCTCTTCTGCCAGACAGGGGCACAGAACCAAGGGCCCTTCTGCCAGACAAGGGCTCAGAACCAAGGGCTCTTCTGCCAGAGAGGGGCACAGAACCAAGGGTGCTTCTGCCAGACAAGGGCTCAGAACCAAGGGCACTTCTGCCAGACAAGGGCTCAAAACTAGGGGTGGGCGGAATTTGCGTAGTCGTGCTACGCAAAGTTCCGCAAAACGGCAAAAAATCTCCGCGAGCACGCGGAATTCCGCGAGCTTGCGGAATTGCTTGTTCCGCCCGTAACACTACAGCTGTAACTTTGCCACCGCGCTGGAAAGGCGCAGGGGTCCTTTGAGTAAGCTGTCCATCATAGTGGGTAAAGGGCGTGTAGTGTCTAGCTAGACACATTCTAGTGTTCCGCCCGCAGTGCACCACACACCTCACACCCACCCACCACAGGCGTCACCAGTCAGGTGACCCTGTCAATAAAAGGGGCCGGGCGCACGTGCCCTGGGCCAGTTACTACCCCTTATTATCCTGTGTCCGTGTCGGTCAATTCTCCCCATGTGGGCCTGAGGCCCAATACGACACTGGCGACGAGGGTGGGATGATCCCGCGTGTGCAGCCGCTTTTTTGGAAGGTGGTGAAAGGGGAATGTGTGCTGCCCATGCTTAGGGCTTCCCCTGGTAGCGAGCGAAGACAGTAGCGGAAGAGCCGCGGGGCGTGTGGAGAGCCCCGGGGTGAAGAGGAGGTGCTCGGGTGCCCACCCCGCATTTGACGTGCCTGCATGGAATGCACCCTCTGTGAAGAGGCGCCCGATAGCCCGCGGAGCGTGTGAAGAGCCCCGGGGGTGAAAGAGCCGAGCGGAGCCCACCCGCATCAGGTGCGACGATCTTGCCGGCATGAGGTGAGCCAGGCGACTGCAGCAGTGGTGGCCCGTTCCAGGGAAAAGTGCAAGTAACTGAAGGGCGCGAAGGAGAGTGACCTCTGGCCGGAGGTCCGCGGGAGCCCACCCCGCATCAGTGAGAGAAGGTATGCCTGATGCGGGAGGACGGAGAGTGGAGTAGCTAACCACTCATCCGCCCCTGCGAGGAAGAGAGCGCAGCCAGCGACTGATCGGAGCAACCAGCGCGAAGTGAGGCCAATCCCCGAAGCCAGCAGTGAGGCGACCCCACCCCGCTCTGGAGAAAGTCGTGAAATCGCAACAGTTTGCGAGAGGCGAGGCACAGTGGAACCGGCAAGGTGAAGGCCCTGCAGCCCCTGCCGTGACGTTCGATCGGCAGGAGGAGGAGCCGGAGCAAAGAGGTTAGCGAAGCGAAGCCCGCAGTGTGCCTGAAGCTAGTGAGGCTGAGTAGAGCACTGCCGAGTGAGTAAACGACAGAGAAGTGCCCCGGTCGTGTGTGCACAAGAGCAAACAGAGCGCATAATAAAAAAGGAAAACTCCTACCTGGATTGCGTGAGTGCCAGGACGGGGGGCACCCGGTGAGCGGCTGAAGGTCCAAGTTAACCCTGGTGCCGGAGTCCCTGCGGAGAGAGTTCAAGTAGCGTCATCCCCCAGCACGAGGCCATGCAGCATTAGTGTTCAGCGGAGATTGTGACACGAGAATGCAGCAACACTGCCACCCGATGGCCAATTGAGGTACTGCCCAAAAAGTGAAGACACTGAAGGAGGGCCTGCAACACGACTGAGGTTAGAGATGCCAAATACCGGCACTGCACCTGGGATACCAAAAGCAGCAATTGGACACAGGTCTCAGTGAAAGAGCCCCAGTGCCCAAAAGCCAGCAGCACCGCTAATCCTATGAGAAATCCCGCCAGAGAACAGAAGGGTACTGAGGCCCAAGGGGCCCATACCATGAATGAAGAGTGCTAGCAAGCATCGCCTACAATTGCCTCTGGAAAGTAAAGGCAGTACCCATCACAAGTGAACCACCATTCCCTTGGTCCGACGACACCTGTGTGGGCAGGACACTCTCCGTAGCACCACGGAATCTGCCGAGACTGCGAAAGGAGAGTCAGAGCCACATGTAGACGGTGAAAGGTGAGCACAACACCAAGCAAGTGCGCAGTAGCACAGGAACAGCTGCTACAGGTTCAGAAGCGGAAGACTGAACAGAATGCGCAGCAAGCGCATCCAGCGGAGAAAACGAAAGGCGCAGTCGGAAGAGCGCTAAACAGAAGTGACCAGGAAGCGGTCGAAGAGGTGGCTGGACTGACCACCAGGATCACGGTTACCCCAAAGAGGGCAGAAGAGCGCCAAGTCCGAGGTGAGCGACAGACGCACCCAGAAGCTTGACTGCATGGGTAAGCGCCCAGGAGAGCAAGACCTCCTCGAAGAGAAGGAGGCATGCAGAAGGCATCAAGGAGAACCACTGCGGTATCCCCGAACGAAGGATGGTGCCAATGAAAATTCCCAAGAGGAAGTGCGAGTCCTACTGACAGGACAAATCTGAGACGGGTCCACAGGAAAGATGAGACCGTCCAAGGAAAGTTCCCAAGGGGAAATACAAGTCCTACTGACAGGACAGATTTGAGACGGGTCCGCAGGAAAGATGAGACCGTCCAATGGAAGTTCTCAAGAGGAAGTACAAGTCCTACTGACAGGACAGATCTGAGACTGGTCCACAGGAAGATGAGACCGTCCAATGGAAGTTCCCAAGAGGAAGTACAAGTCCTACTGACAGGACAGACCTGAGACAGGCTCACAAGAAAGGCGAGACCGTCTGGGCGTCCAGTGAGGTCCACGGGACACCCACATGAGACACGTGGCAGGACGCCACCTTCAAGTGAGATCCTGGTCGAATGAGAGAGAAGAGAGTGACATGACGCCACTCTGCGGGAGAGAGAGAAGGAACCGCGTCACAGCGCCTCAGGGCAAACGATCACCACAGGCGTGCAGGAGGAAAGGAGCAGAGCACCAGGACAGAGGACTTGTACCACCACAGGAGGAGAACACCCAGAGACACCAGACAACCTCAGCAAGATAAAGGCAAGCTGTGAAGCCCCTCCAGTCCTTATCGCTCCACAAACTCACCCAAGACAACAGACCGCCGCCTGCTGCCCAACTGCAAAACAACCAATGTTCATCATCACCACCAAGGAGCATCGCACCACCAACGTGAGTTCGCACACTCCAGATAACCGGAGTTCCATGAGCGAGCCACCCAGGAACCGTGCCTGTATGTGCCCCCGTCAACCTGCAGCATACCGAGTAGAGCGCACCCGGCCTTTGGAAGATCCACCCCTGGGATTACGCAAGACTAGGCCATGGCCCTGAGGAGAGTTCTGCAGCGACCCCTAAGCGCAGCCTACGCAAAGGCCCACACAGCCACGTGGTCACGTGGAAACCCAGGGGCAAAGGGCCTCGGCGGAGTTCCCGTGAAATGAGAGTCCGAACGGGAGAAATGCGTCAGCAGCAGCTTCTCGACACACACAGGACGCAGGGAGGTCACAGTCGAAGACCGGTCACCCGAAGACCAGGAGAGGAAGACCTCACACACAGAGATCTTCCGGAGTGGACCTCACCACAGCTTCCAATGCACTGATGCTGGACTTTGTACATAGACTTCGACACTGCGAGACCAGGCCAGTCTAACACACTTCGCCAAGGCCAACCAGAACATCATGACCATGCGGTCCAAAGCTTCAGTGACGCCTGGCTGACGGCCTGAAGAAACTCAATCCGTGCTATCTTGTTGTTTGTTTGTTTTCCTTTAGGTTGGACTTCTGTTTCCTTTTTTTCATGAAGGTGGGGGGGATGTAGTGTCCGTGTCGGTCAATTCTCCCCATGTGGGCCTGAGGCCCAATACGACAGGGCGGGAAGACGTTGCATACCGATAGTGTATGTGGGCGGGGTCAAACAGGGGGGCTTCTAGTCCAGTTCACATGCCTCTTGTTTATAAAGGGTCAGAGCAGGATCACAGCGGCAGACAAGGAGAAGGAACCTCCTGGTCACAGGAACTACACGAGGATTGCGCTTGAGAAAATCAAGGATGCAAAGACCTCCATCAAGGATCACAGCTATCTCTTCAGGGTGGAAATGGAGAGAAGGCACATCTGGCAGAGTTGTCTCCAGTGTCCTGTGTGTCTGTAACTGTGCCACCGCGCCGAAAGGCGTCGGGGTCCCTTGAGTGAGCTGTCCATCATACTGGGTAAAGGGCGGCAAGACGTTGCATACCGCTAGTGTATGTGGGGCGGGGCCAAACGGGGGGGGCTTCTAGTCCAGTTCACATGCCTCTTGTTTATAAAGGGTCCGAGCAGGATCACAGCGGCAGGCAAGGAGAAGGAACCTCCTGGTCACAGGAACTACACGAGGATTGCACTCGAGAAAATCAAGGATGCAAAGACCTCCATCAAGGATTACAGCTAACTTTTCAGGCTGGAAATGGGAAGAAGGCACGTCTGCTTAACCACGCTCACGAATTCTACACGAGGATTGCGCTCGAGAAAATCAAGGATGCAAAGACCTCCATCAAGGATCACAGCTATCTTTTCAGGGTGGAAATGGAGAGAAGGCACATCTGGCAGAGTTGTCTCCAGTGGCCTGTGTGTCTGTAACTTTGCCACCGCGCCGAAAGGCGTCGGGGTCCCTTGAGTGAGCTGTCCATCATACTGGGTAAAGTGCGGGAAGACGTTGCATACCGCTAGTGTATGTGGGGCGGGACCAAACAGGGGGGGCTTCTAGTCCAGTTCACTTGCCTCTTGTTTATAAAGGGTCAGAGCAGGATCACAGCGGCAGACAAGGAGAAGGAACCTCCTGGTCACAGGAACTACACGAGGATTGCGCTCGAGAAAATCAAGGATGCAAAGACCTCCATCAAGGATTACAGCTAACTTTTCAAGCTGGAAATGGGAAGAAGGCACGTCTGCTTAACCACGCTCACGAATTCTACACAAGGATTGCGCTCGAGAAAATCAAGGATGCAAAGACCTCCATCAAGGATCACAGCTATCTTTTCAGGGTGGAAATGGAGAGAAGGCACATCTGCTTAGCCACAACCTCGCTCACAAATCTTTGGGCTGATTAATGCGTCACAGAATTTGAGCTTCGACTCGGGCACCTGCTTTATTTACATCTGTAAGTGCTTCCTGTTGAGGTTTAATTTTTGTGACAGGAGCCTCGTGCCAGAATGAATCCTGCCCTGCATATTTATCCAAGCAGATGCCACCGTTTTGTGCAATACCTCTACTCACCATGCTCACGAATTCCGCCACGCCGCGGATCGCGGAATTTTCGGCAATTCTGCGTTCCGCGCTGAACGCGGAATTGCCGAACTTTCGCAAATTCCGCGAGCGGAGCGGAATTCACCGCCCACCCTTACTCAAAACCAAGGGCTCTTCTGCCAGACAAGGGCTCAGAACCAAGGGCTCTTCTGCCAGACAGGGGCACAGAACCAAGGGAGCTTCTGCCAGACAGGGGCTCAGAACCAAGGGTGCTTCTGTCAGACAGGGGCTCAGAACCAAGGGCACTTCTGCCAGACAAGGGCTCAGAGCCAAGGGCCCTTCTGTCAGACAGGGGCACAGAACCAAGGGTGCTTCTGTCAGACAGGGGCACATAACCAAGGGCTTTTTTGCCAGACAGAGGCACAAAATCAAAGGCTTTTCTACCAGGCAGGGGCACAGAACCAAGTGCCCTTCTGCCAGACAAGGGCTCAGAACCAAGGGCTCTTCTGCCAGACAGGGGCACAGAACCAAGGGAGCTTCTGCCAGACAGGGGCTCAGAACCAAGGGCACTTCTGCCAGACAAGGGCTCAGAGCCAAGGGCCCTTCTGTCAGACAGGGGCACAGAACCAAGGGTGCTTCTGTCAGACAGGGGCACATAACCAAGGGCTCTTTTGCCAGACAGGGGCACAAAATCAAAGGCTTTTCTACCAGGCAGGGGCACAGAACCAAGTGCCCTTCTGCCAGACAGGGGCTCAGAACCAAGGGCTCTTCTCCCAAACAGGGGCACAGAACCAAGGGCGCCTCTGCCAGACAAGGGCTCAGAACCAAGGGCCCTTCTGCCAGACAGGGGCACAGAACCAAGGGCTCTTCTGCCAGACGGGGGCACAGAACCAAGTGCCCTTCTGCCAGACAAGGGCTCAGAACCAAGGGCTCTTCTCCCAAACAGGGGCACAGAACCAAGGGCGCTTCTGCCAGACAAGGGCTCAGAACCAAGGGCCCTTCTGCTAGACAGGGGCACAGAACCAAGGGTGCTTCTGTCAGACAGGGGCACAGAACCAAGGGCTCTTTTGCCAGACAAGGGCACAAAATCAAAGGCTTTTCTACCAGACAGGGGCACAGAACCAAGGGCCCTTCTGCCAGACAAGGGCTCAGAACCAAGGGCTCTTCTGCCAGACAAGGGCTCAGAACCAAGGGCCCTTCTGCCAGACAAGGGCTCAGAACCAAGAGCCCTTCTGCCAGACAGGGGCACAGAACCAAAGGCGCTTCTGCCAGACAGGAGCTCAGAACCAAGGGCACTTCTGCCAGACAGGGGCACAGAACCAAGGGCCTTTCTGCCAGACCTCAGAACGAAGGTCTCTTTTGCCAGACAGGGGCACAAAATCGAAGGCTTTTCTACCAGACAAGGGGACAGCACCAAAGGCTCTTCCACCAGGTTAGGGCACAAGAGCCCAGGTGCTTCTGCCAGACAGGGGCACAGAACAAAGGGCTCTTCCACCTGGTAGGGGCACAGAACCAAAGGCTCCTCAGCAAAATAAGGGCTGGTAATGATGGGTGGTGAAACACATAGATTGATAGAGTGACTTTTATTCATGTAGGTGGGTAGAGTCAAGCATCGTCTGAGGAGACCTACAACAACTGTCCCAACCACCACATGCATCTGTGCGTTTCTCTCCTTGTGCACTGGGAACAAAGAGGCATTTTGTGTAGGAGGACCTGAAACCACCACATTCCAAGTAATGTCCCCATAACATTGCTCCCTTATTACAAAGACAAAGAGTAAAAATACAAACAAATGAACATTACAGCCACTGCAAAACATAACACATGGAGGGACTTTTCTAATACATTATAAGAAACTATGTAAAACATAATTGTCATGCTTGATCGCCCTATGTTTTTAATCTTAATTTCTCTAAAAGAGCGGAACAGAAAGCGCACGTTCTGGGTAACGATCTTGCTTTCTGCCAAATTTGGTGTAATTCTGTTCAGTCATTTTGTCTGTATCTCTGTTTAAAAATTCCTGTGCAAATTGCATGTGGAAAAAAGCTTTTTGGGACAACCCATCTTTTACCTGGCCCACGCTTGACGGATTGACCTGAAACTTTCCAGGAAGGGGCTGAGGTAGATGAACTTTTTTTGGGAAAGGTTCATGACGATTTGTCAAACAGGCTGCAGACAAAATGGCTGCATGGAATTACAGCAAATTTCACAGAAACTAAGGGCCTTATTACTAGTATTGCGGTCCATAGGACCGCCGTACTCGCGGTGCGACCACCGCCACCACTGCGGCACCGTGCACCTCATTAGGAGTGTGGCGGTTGGACCACCACAGGACTGCCGCCTCTGCCGGGATCCAGGATCCAGTGGTTTAGCGGTGGCGGTCAGGCATAGTAATATGCTGGCGGTGCCGCTGCAGTACTGCCGAGCATATCATGAGTTCCCATGCTACCACCCTTTCCATGGCGGTGAACCTGCCATGAAAAGGGTGGTGGTGAGGCAACTAAGGGGGGCCCACAGGGCCCCCTGCCGCTCCTGGTCCTGGGGGTGCATGCAGGGGGCATATGTTGTGCCCCCCTGGAATTGCTCCCCATTTCCTGCACAGTATGGAATGCACCATGTAGTGCATTCCATACCATGCAGGAATATGCTGTGGCGGTCTCACAGCGGCAGTCTGTCTTAAGGCTCTCCTACTAGCCTTAGGTAGCCTACACCATAACACCACCGCAGCACTGCCCGCCCACCATGGATTACAGTTGTAATCGGGTGGGCAGATGCACTACGGGCTTAGCGGTCCTCCTGTCGGCACAGCATGGGCGGGCCGACAGGAGGACCACCAAACTCATAATATGGCCCTAAATCATTACCCAGAAAGTGTTCTGTTTGTGATTTGGTGTAAATCCTTTGAGGTGTTTTTGAGAAATTGAGGTTCAAATTTTATAAATATCTGGACAGTTGGGTTCACAGGACTCTTGCTGGAGTCCCACAGGCACGCAAGTTTCAATAGTGGAGCGATATGATTGGCAGAGGGCAGTGCTTAATTTGTCGAAAAATAAGTGCCAGGGCTCTCGTCCGGAGGCCACTGCTGCTTCCACCAAACATTGCCCTGCTATGCTGCCAATGATAGTAACAACACAACTACTAACCATCACACTCCTACAGGTGTGACAATTCGGACTATTTCAGGCCCCCAAAGCTATAAGAATGGCTTGGGCAGCAGGTAATAGTCATTTTTTATGAATATAGCATTAATAATTAATTGTTGTTGTGGTCATCTCTAAATTAGGTAGACAGCGCCACCTTGTGGCAGGCTGTCAAAAGCGCCTGTGTTGACAATTAAGTGCCAGTGCCGAGCATCAGAAACCACAGGCTCAAAGTAAGCACTGCCAGGGGGGTTTTTTCTCCGCATCAGCCACCTAGCTCCAGCAGGAGTGAGAAGCCCCTGCAAGTCCCGCGGGAGCTCGCACTTTCGTTGCCTAGCCGCAACATGAAGAGAAATGTTGTGACCGCCACTACAGGACACTGGGAGTCGGTCCCCGTGTGCTGAAAATGAAAAAGAATAAGGTATGAGGGGGCAGGGGAGAGGTACCTTAACTCTCTGGACTTTCTGGGGAGGCCGGGTCGAAATTTAAGGAAACATAATTGACATCATTAATGTCAACACTGTGCATGGTGGGAGCGCAAGTTATAGTTACTTCAATTACTTCAGATATCTGTCCTGCAGGACAGATATCTCTACATTTTGAGTCTTAATTTCACTATAACGGTTGAACAGATTAACCCCAAATCATAAAAAGCATAGTTTCTGGGTAAATATCTAGCTTTCTTCTAAATTTGTGTAATTATATTCAGCTGTTGTTCCCGTATCGTTGTATAATTTTTTAGGACCTCCTTTTTTGGCCCCTGCTTAACTGAGCACCCTGAAACTTTCCAGGAAGGTGCTGAGGTGAGCAAACTTTTCTTTTGGGAAAGTTTTGTGAAGATTCATCAAACGGTGCCAAAGATATTAGCAAAACAAAAAGCACTCTTCCTGTGGAAACTCTGACACGCATAACTGCATAGTGGCTACTGCTACGGTGTGACGTGTGTATGTGGTATGTGTAAAATATGTAAAATAATTTAGCACATCTTTTAATTTTGTTATGTAATATTGCAATGAATTTCACAAACAAATTACCTTGAGTTCTCTGCACCTTTTTGAATGTAGAAAAGTAAAAAAGCACTCCTGCTGCCAATCATTTGTGACTGGTGTAGAACCCTTTTCAGGTCAATAAGATATATCAGTTGGTTAATGTATCTGCTACAGTGGGGGTTTCTTCATGAGGGCGAGGGAGCCGCACCGCCCCACCCGCTGCGGCGCTAAACGTGAAAAATAAAATCGCAATGAAATGATTTCATTGCCATTTTATTTTTCACGTTTAGCAGCCCAGCAGCCTGCAGCTGGGATTAGTGGGGGTGTGTCCTTCTCTGCTGCCAATGTAGGAGCAAGATGGACCCTACAAAGTGTGAATGTCACTTTGGCCGGCTCTCTTGAGCTGGCCAAAGTGAGATGTGCACTTTGCGGCTCTCCACTCAGCTGTCTTAGACAGCTGGGTGGAGACCAAGCACAGGCGTAATGGGACTGAAGGAGTGTCCAGCCAGGAAACTCCATCCAATCCTGGTGCTCCTCTCATGCTGGTGAGAGCAGCGCCAGGACTGGTTAGAGGAACTTCCTGGAGTCTGGAGCCCGCGGATCTGAGGGAGGAGGGACCGAAGAGGACGTTGGACGTGCAGCAGGCAAGGTAAGTTACTTTCGTTTTTATTATTTGCGACTCGCCTTACCTGCATGCATGCACCCACCCACCACTTAGTTGCCCGCCCGCCCCACCGGTGCACATACGTGCTAGTCGCCCCTGATATGCTACCATGATAAGAGATACAATCTGCAGGTCACAAGTTGGAATTCTGGCAGCTTCAACTCAGCTTATCATCCTTTCACATATGATAAAATGATTACATTCTGACTGATTCTGCCCGAACACTATCATTTTATGAGAGATGAAAACTGTTGTAAAAGGCCACTCAATCATTGGTTACACTAACAGACTCTAGCTGGTAATCTCTTCTTTTCACCCACTATAGGAACCTTTGCAGCAGTGGTCGTGCATGTACCACCAGAGTGGAGGCAGCTCTACCCAAGTGAGCAGAACCCATCTCAGCTTCTCCTACCCAGTGCCACCCTACATGTACCTGAGAATGATTGTAAGGAAGGAGATAGTCTTCACGCCGAGAGCGAGGACCCTCATAGACATGCTGAAGAGGTTTGAGTTGAGAGGTGAGTTTCTTCTCGTGATTTTCCTGCTTATTGGGTCCTCACACCTTAATTGTGCACCACCATACACCACTGAAGTACGAAGAGTAAACTCTACCATGGCACTTTATAACTTGTCTGTTTTGTGCATTTCATGCTTTAAATATCATGCCATATCCTTATTTTCAGATCTTGTTGCAAAGCGTACCTGGTATGTAAGCTCATCAAGGCCCGCGGCTCGAAATAATATACCCTCTGCTCATTCGCCTGGTTGGGACCAAAAAGTCATGTTGTCCAGTGAGGAAAGAACGTCTTCTGGGGATGCTCAAAAGCGGCGCATAAAACAACATGGTTATCGAGCGACAAGTAAGTTTCCAGAACACGCTTCCACCAAACAACACTTTGGGGCTTATTTACAAGTCCCTTGCACCACCGGTACATCGGTGTTTCCCATATTAAAAGTGATGCACCAGCGGCGCAAGGGGCTTGTAAATAAGCCCCTATGAGTCTGCAGTACGAACACAACCATAGAGGCTGGAATTGAATGAGACGTTACAGCCAAGAGAATAACACACTGAGGCTCATGGTACAGATGGAAAACCCCAGTGAGCCACCTCCCACTTTCTGCTCTTTGATGACAGTTTGTGACAGTTACTGTTCTTTATTAGTGATTTATCTTATGTACTGTGGTAACACAAGGATCTCTGTGACAAAAGCAAGAATCCACTCTGCTGTACATACAAAATACAGATTTGGGATCTGCACAGTACGTGTTCTTGGCAGCAGGCATTTTAACCCTCTGTGCTACTTTATGCCACTAGAGAAAACTCTGATCTCTCTCTCTAACAGGAACATTAATCACAAGGGTTATACTGATATTTTTTTATTGCTGCCAGAAAGCTGGGTGCACAAGGAACTCTTCAGAAGGTGTTTTGAAATCGTAAATTATTGCTAAGCACAGTGCCCCCCCTGAGGTTGAGCGCACCCTCCCCAGGTCAACACCCAGTGCGGCCGCACCATTCGCACTGCCCTAGAGCGGGCCCTGATCCCCTAGCACAGTTTTGTTCATTTTACTTACAGTGCGACCACCGCTCACGCTATTCAGGTACTATTTCTTCTCCCTTCCCCCACCCACCACTTTTCCGTGTTTCTGCCCCGTCCATCCTCCCCTCCCCTCTCAGTCTTTAAACATTAGCACGCACACCTTCAACTGGCTATGTGACTCATTTCTCTAACTGTTACCCAATTGTCAGAAAGGTACTTACACTGCCACTTTGGCTTAAAAATCCAACATGTTGCCCTATTTTAAAAACCATGTACCTGCATGGCTATTTACAATGCACGTATTTTGAAAGCACGAACATTTTCATATTCCTATGTTCTCATTTGTGATAGCCAGAATACCTTTATTTAAACCCATGCCTTCTTTCATTTACTTAACACACACAAGCATATTTCACACATCACCTGCCACTGCCTGTGTTTCCAAGATTTCGAAGCCACATTCCAAGCATACACATTGACTTCAGATCATTAGCAACAGTTGCA
This sequence comes from Calotriton arnoldi, assembly GCA_963921515.1. Classification (NCBI taxonomy): domain Eukaryota; kingdom Metazoa; phylum Chordata; class Amphibia; order Caudata; family Salamandridae; genus Calotriton; species Calotriton arnoldi. Next base: position 110,332 of record CAWUFW010003846.1, read on the forward strand.
AATTTCAGAAGTGCTACGCCCATGACTCAAGTCTGAGCAAGTTTCCACAAACACGTTTTCTTTATAAACAAACACTCTTCTTTTCACTACATGCTGTTTAATTTGACTACTTATATTTATTGCCTTTGTCCTCGCTTCCTGAGTGTTTCCAAAACCATGCAGGTGTTCTTTGCTTTCTATTGTTCCATCTGTACACAATTTCACTCACACCATTCCACTCCACACAATTCCATGCCCCACAATTCCACTCCACACAATTTCACTCCAAGCAATTCCACACCACATCACACAATTCCACTACACATCAAACAATTCCACATTTCACAATCCCTCGTCACACAATTCCGTCCACGGCACATAATTCCACTCTACGTCACTTAATTACACTAAATGCCACATAATTCCACTCCACCCCCATGCCACATAATTCCAATCCACATAATTCCACTCCAGTCCAAACCACATAATTCCACTCCACTCAATGCAATACAATTCCACTCCATGCCACACAATTCCACATCATGCCACTCAATTCCATGCCACATAATTCTACTCCATGTCATAAAGTTCCACACGTCACATAATTCCACTCCATACCTCATAATTCCACTCCACAAAATGTCATTCCACAGCACACAACTGCCCTCCATATCAAACAATTGCACTCCCACAAAATTCCATGTCTCACAATTCCACTTCCACACCACACAATTCCACACAACACACCAAAATTACATGCCACATAATCCCACACTACATAATTCCAATCTACGCCACATAATTCCGCTTCACATATGTCTAATATACTCCACACCACATAATTTCATGCCACTCAATGCCACACAATCCCATGCCACACAATTCCATGTCACATAATTCGACTCCTCTCTACATTACACAATTGTACTTGATGTCACACAATTGCACTGTACGTGCATGCCACACTACACAATTCTGTGACACATAATTTAATTCTGTGTCATAGCATTCCACGCGCATAATTCAACTCCATGCCACATATTTCAACTCCACATATTTCTAATCCAGTCAACACCACATAATTCCACTCCACGCCATATATTGACATTCCACTGCACTCCACACAAGTCCACTCAATGCCACATAATTCCATGCCACACCACATAATTCCACTTCACACCACATAATTCCACTCCACACCACACAATTAAACTCCACCCAATTGCACTCCTCCACACATAATTCCACTCCATGCCACACAATTCTGTTGTGCCCTAGGAGGATCAATAAAATCAGAATGGGGGGGCCGTTCATTTTCGCATCTTGCTCCCTCCCATTGGAACAAGTTGCCAGACGACATTCGTGCTTGCCCCACCTTAGGGCAGTTTAAAAAACATCTTAAAACCTGGCTGTTCAGTCACTAATCAGTTGTCTCCCCTCTGCTCTTCTGATATTGTGGCGCCGAGAGATCCCCTTGGGGATGATTTGTTTTACGCCTAACAAATGCTAATAATAATTCTACACCACATAATTCAACTCCATGCCACATAATTCCACATCACATAATTCCACGCCACATAATTCCACTCCACATATTTCCTATCCACTCCACACCACATAATTCCTCTCCATGACACATAATTCCACTCCACTCAATGCCACACAATTCCATGCCACACTATGCCACACCACACAATTCCATGCTGCATTATTTCACGCCACATAATTCCACTCCAATAAAAAAACACAATGCCATGCCACACAATTCCACACCACATAATTCCATTCCACGCTACATAATTCCACTCTGCACCACCCCACATGATTCCATGCCATGCCACGCAATTCCACGCCACATAATTCCACTCCATGCCACATAATTCCACTCAACATTATTCCTCTCCTTTCAACCTAGCATAATTCCACACCACACACTTCCACGTCCTACCACACAATTTCATGCCCAGCTACACAATTCCACACCAAATAATTCTACTCCATCTCACATAATTCCATACCATACCACATAATTCCACACCACACTACTGATTCCAAGTCACATCACACAATTGCAATCCATGTCTCATAATTCCACTCCACACAATTGCACTCCACATCACCCAATTCTACTCCACACCGCACAATTCCATACCACACAATTCAATGCCACATAATTCAACTCCATGCCACATAATTCCACATCACATAATTCTATGCCACATAATTCTACTCTACATATTTCCAATCCACTCCACACCACATAATTCCTCTCCATGACACATAATTCCACTCCACTCAATGCCACACAATTCCATGCCACACTATTCCACACCACACAATTCCAGGCAGCATTATTTCACGCCACATAATTCCACTCCAATAAAAAAACGCCATGCCACACAATTCCACACCACATAATTCCACTCCATGCTACATAATTCCACTCTGCGCCACCCCACATAATTCCATGCCATGCCACACAATTCCACACCACATAATTCCACTCCATGCCACATAATTCCAGTCAACACTATTCCTCTCCTTTCAACCTAGCATAATTCCACACCAAAAAATTCTCCATCTCACATAACTCCATACATACCACATAATTCCAAACCACACCACTGATTCCAAACCACGTCATACAATTGCAATCCATGTCTCATAATTCCACTCCACACAAATGCACTCCACATCACACAATTCTACTCCACACCGCACAATTCCATACCACACAATTCAATGCCAAATAATTCAACACTTTGCCACATACTTCCACTACATGGCACGTAATCCAATGCCACATTATTCGAATCCACTACACAAAATCCACTCCACATAATTTCACTCTGTGACACATAATTTTGCTCTGTTACATAATTCCACTACATGCCACATAATTCCACTACATTCCACTTACTTCCACTCCACTCCACAACAGCTAATTCCACTTTACTCAACACCACACAATTTCACACCACATAATTCAACTCATCACATAATTCCACTCCACAACACATATTTCAACTCCACTGCATGCCACATAATTCCACTCCAATCAACGTAGCACAAATCCATGCCACGCCACACAATTCCTGCCTGCCTAACATAATTCCACTCTACACCACATAATTCAACCCCACAGAATTGTATTCCATGCCACACAATCTCACAATACCAGGCCACACAATTTCAAGCCATGCAACAAAATTCCACACCCCATAATTCCATTCCATGCCAAATAATTCTACTCCAAGCCACATAATTCTATTCCATGCCATTTCATTCCACTCCACTTAACACTGCATAATTCCATGTCACACAATTCCATGCCACACAATTCCGCACTACATCACATAATTCGTATCCACACCACATAATTCCACGTCATGCCACATAATTCCACACTTCACCCCACTTTTCCACTCCACTCCATGACACACGGTCACTCTACTCCACTACACACAATGCCACTCCGCTCCAAAATTAAAAGTGCATTAGCGCTGGATGCATCATCGTTCATTTTTATTATTATTTTTAGCCATGTTGCTATACAGCATGGCTACAAATCATTCCCAAAGTTGACAATGCCCATGCTGTACAGCTGGAACAAAGGCAATGACAGAGGCAATAGTCTCAAAAGGAGACCTGTTGCCGTTTCCGATGCTTGTGTTCCACTGCTCCTGCATGGCTGCATGTTGACTTGGAGCCAACAAGGTCCACAGTTGACAGAAATTAACCCTGTTGCGAGGCAACAACTTTGCCACAGTTATTACACTAAGTAACAGTGAAATTCTGCTGCAAGTGAAAATTATGGATTTTTGTTTTGTTTTCACATAATGTTCATAATTTGCCCCTCTGCTCCTTTCTTCTGCTCCTCCTGGTCCCCCCTATTGCTTCACGGGGTGGCCAGCCTTTGGTGAGAGACCCTAAAATGATGGATAGAAATACTTTCTCTAACACTTCTTAGACACTGGGAAGTCCTCTGGAAAGCATCCCATTCCCTTCTTTACAGCTCATCAGTGCCCTTAGGGAAGCCAACCAGCCAATGCCAATGGTCCACCCAATGCCCACGGTCCACCCATGGCAAGAGCACATTACTCAGCCTAGTAAAACTCCAAAGATATTCCCAGAACACAATCCAATGTTCTGGACTCACACCTCACCTAATCTCTCCCCTGCCCAGAAAACCATATTGGTGGAACCTTTTCCATGCAAGCTGCATATTTTTCTGGGTAGCATTCCTGTTCCATTATTAGGTCTCAGCTAGACAGCGCATGCGCTGTCTCTTGGAGACATTTTCTTTACGCACAGTGGGCTTACAGCCCCTCCATAACTTACTTAGCTTCAGTGTCGCTCTCATTTGCATCGCTCACATTCGTCATGGCATGCATGTGTCATGTCCTCATCTTTTTTGGGGTTCAAGCACTCCATATGAGTGCTTGTGATTTCAAGCCGTCTCCCATATCCCCATCAATGTTGCTCCTTTTTCCTCCCACCCGCTCCCCCATCCTTGTTTCTTCTTTTGTCTTCCACTCACACCCCACACGTGTTGATTGTCTTCCCTCCCACCACCCTGCCCCTGTCTGTTTCTTTTCCACCATCTCCCCACACCCACCAGTAGCGGCCAGTGTCAGAGGAGAGGGGCGGGGCGGGAGGGTAGGGGACACGACAACAAAAAAAGGCTAACAGAAAAAAGAACTTACCTGCCGCCTGCCTCATCGGCGGTCTTCTGCTCCTTTTGTGGCTCCACTGCAGGCACAGGCTCCCAGAAACCCCTGCGGCCAATCCTGAAGTTGCGCTCATACATGAGAGCAGCTTCAGGATTGGCCTGAGCGCCGATGATTTGTGCTCCCAGGAAGACTGGAAGTCTGTGCTTGCTGTCTCCAACCTGGCAACGCAGCTGGGTTGGAGAGAGCTTCAGTGCACATGACTGTTTGTCCTGCCTGAGGCGGCCGACCAAACCCTCATGCGCAGTGATAACTGTACATACCACTCCCCGTGGTTGCCTGTTATCCCCCTGGCCCCGCTCCAAGACTCTGAGAAACAAAATAAAATGATAACAAACCACAGTTTATTATCATTTTCTTTGTTCTTTTTTTTTTACGCTTCTGGAAAGGGGGCGACGCTCATCTACCATAGTGGAGGAGCCTCTGTTGGTTTGGCCTTTCCCCTGTCTGTCTGCTCCCTCCCCCCGTTGTCATGTTGGGTTCTTCCCTCCCACCTGTTTTCCATCTGCTGCCCCTCACTCCCATTGTCCCAACCACCATAACAAAACAAAGCGCTATGATGCGGATACCGCTGGCCACGTCATAACGCTTTTTTTTCTTCATCCCAATCGCCCTTCATCCCACCCATGTTGTGTTGCTTGCCCCCATTATGTGTTGCCTATCCTGCCCCTCGTGCAACAACAATAAAGCGCTATGATGCAGCAGCACTGACCACGTCATAGTGCTTTTTCCCTTGACTTTTAGACATGCTGAACAGTAGCAGGGCTGCTATACAGCATGGGTAAAAGAAATTGCCAAAGCCAATAGCTCTCGCATTGCAGAAGCCTATTGGCTTTGCCAGTGCTTGTTTACAACCCCACTGGGTGTGCCGCAGTCTATTTTCCCTGCTTGGATTAGGGTCCATGTCACTCTTGTATATCTAACAGAAGTCGTCAGTTTCTTAAAACTTACAACTCTCCCCCAACCTGCATTTAGTGAAAATTAATGGCTTTTTCTTCCTGGGCTTTTTGAAGAGCAAACGAAGGACTGACTGCAAATGATCAGGCTATATGTAATGTGTAACACAATTGTGGAAGTAAGAACCTTGTACTTCTGGGACAGCCTTGAAATAATAGGCCTGTAGGCTTAAACCACTACTCCTGCACAGACTCTCCATGTGATCTGTGACGACTCATTTCCTTCCGACCGTCCTGTGCACTCACCTGTCTCTTCCCTTTGTGCCCTTGCCCAGCTCTACATGGGTTGCTGAATCTCGGTTTGACTCTGGCTCCCTCCACACTCCCTTTTGCCCAGTTCCATGCCATTATTCCCTTACTAAACAATGACAGGACCTCCATGGTAGGTTATCGTTTGTGCAACCTATCCTCACTCACAGCAACATGTTCTCTCCCGCATTTTTATAGAGAACGTGAGAAATACAGAAGACAAGGACAAGGAGTCATCTAACCTTGAAGGAGATACACAGACATTCCAACATTATAAGAAATATACAGCCAAAGTGACCGACAAGATGGGCAAACAGCTCTGCAAAGGACACTCTATGATTATAGCTAATCCGTTGAACTCTAACAAAGGTAAGAAGACTGTCAGGTTCTACCTCAAATCCTCCAATTGAAGTAGGGATGATCATGCCCCTTGTGAGACCAGCTTTCAATCAAAGTAAGAGCTACCACACTGGTGACATCAACAGCATAGCAGCACTATGGGACATTTTCTCTGGGTCCTGGATCATCAGGGTTGGTGTGCACTATCCGCGGTGGGTAATCTTGTTGATGGGCCACAACTATTCGGCGTCCTTTAAGAGTAACATTTTTTAAAAGGAATAGTTCTTTCATTTATACACAGGAAATAAGAGCAGCTACAAATCGAAAACTAGAAGATCCTTTGGTGTTCTGGGCCCAAGATGCGATTGCGACCCCCATATATAAACTGAGTGGTCAGACAGTAAGGCGCAGCATTACAAATATAACGTAGATTCCTGTTGCCTATGTTATTCTATGAGGTTAGTAGGATTTTGTGGAATATTGGAAAGTCTCACACACTTTCGGGGTCTCTGGTATTCTACAATTTGTTTACAGTGCTAAGTCAGTGGGCTAAAAGAGCATGACAGAATGATTCAAAGCATCCATGTTGTTTTAATTGGTTGGCCCGTCCTTTACCCCACTTTCTCGATGGCCCTCACTTCGCCCCTACGATGGTTTCATCCCAGCATGTACCAAAAATGCCTAAACAGCTGCTCCAGGTGACATGGGACTCTCAACCAACTTGGATTTTGCTACTGGTTGGCAAGGGAGCTTCTTCTGAAGTGCCACAGGGTCAATGTTCTTGAAATGCCCAATTATCTCTATCGCTGGGGGTCCATTTGAGGGTTTTCAGAGGTACCAAAGCAGTTCAGGAGAGACTAATCGGAGACCCTAACAGGTTACAAAGCCAGTGTCATCAAAAACCTTTGGTAATGCTGGAACTGGAATTAGCACACAAAACAGTTGTCTAGGAAATACCAAAGTGCATGGGCATAGATCTAAAATATGGCGAGCATTGGTTGAGATTTTTGGTTGGTGGCAGCACCACTGGACCTGCTCGTTCATAGTCGTAGCTTGGATACTGACGTTTAATGTTGGGATCCATTCGCACACATGAACCACGAGATCTTTAAAACCAAAAGGGCTGTATTCCAGGAACCATTGGTTACAGAATCAAGGCCATCAGCCTCAGTCATCATGATGCTATTCTAATATCCAGGGTGCAGTGGGAAAATTCCAACTTCCACAAAGATAAGAGTAGCAGGGCAGGTCGGTGTACATGGAGGCTCATCACACTCAAAGCCCTGGAATGTCTGCGACCCTCTTGCATTAAATTCAGTGCCTTTGGTTGTAGCAAGTGATCTGCAAGATCCTCAAGGCTTGTGATCCTCTCATGTCCATGAAATGATCTCCATGAATGATTCAGTCTGTTGGGCTTTGCTCTTGTCATCTTTGCCAGAGGCTAGCATCATCTCCACACTTTGGGCAATACAGCCTTCTCTTCTTCTACTTGGATAGGTCAATCAGCAGATATAGTCCTCAGCATTTTCTTAGACCTGGAGGAAACAAGGATATAGATAGCTCTGTTCCTGGAAAATGTCCCCTGTACTGCTTCGGCAGAGCTTCTCCTTGAGTTCTAGACAAGTTATGACTATTTGCTCATTTCAGAAAGTATTTTTTCTAAGTTGGAAGCACCAATGAGAAGCCAAGACAAACCAAACAGGCTTACTTTAAAATTGAAACCCTTTCCCACTCTGAGCAGATCGAATCTTTGAATACTTGCATTTGATCCTTTTGTATTGTTATTTTAGATATTTTTATAGAGCCATTGCTTGCCCCCAAGGGCATCTTGGTACTAGCTGAGGAAAGGAGACCAAATAGATCAAACTCTTATAGTGTAACAAAAAGACACGTTTTGAGGGCCTTCCTAAAGGCCAAAAGATTGGGTTGGGCTATGATATGCAAACAGAGATCATTCCAGGCCTTAGGGGCTCCTAGCTCGAAGCTTCTTCCTCCCCAGTTGAATCTAGGAACAGACACCAGTTTGGCTGATGCAGATCACAGGGAATGGGTTGGTAAGTACCAAGCACAGTGCTTTTTCAAAAAGTCAGGGCCAGTTCAATGCAGTGCTTTGAATAAAACTGTATTAAAGGGAGGGAGCAGGCCAAACTGATAAAGCATTTCTGATATTCACAAGTTCAGTCAAATTTTAAAGAGCCGTTTCCACTATTGCAAAGCGACACCCAGCACAACGCACCAGGCAAGGGCAGATCATGTGATGTTGCTGGGCAGACTTCATGAGCTTCAAAGGATGTAGAGGTATGTTCCCAATTATACCCGGAAATCATGAGGTGTCTGGGGTGCAAAAACAACCTTAAGTGACCCCACCATTTTGTGCAACAATCACATTATCCTTCGTAGGGAACCATTTACACTGCACATGGCCTCCAATCCACCCAGCACACGTGTAACATTACACATAGACACACAGAAACAAACACAGACACAGTACACACACCGGGGCAAGTAAGGGCTGAATGGAGCAGGTCTTCTCTCCTCCAGGGCTACAGGTACTCCTGAACCTAGAATCAGCCTCCACTAACCACCAAACTCTTTGTACCCTTATATGAGGGGGCAGTGCTCACTTATGGTGCACCCCCAGGATAGTACAGCCTAGTGCTTTGCCACACCATGTCAGCAGAACATGGACTCCTCCAAAATGCTATGGATTGTGAATTTCACTGAGTGAAAAATCACAGGGTGGGGTAGAAACAAGCAGGAGTCCCTGCTTTCCATTGCCTTAGGAGGGTCTGCCTCCCTGAAACTTCAAGCCCGCATTTCCATTCAATAGTGGTGCACAGTTGAACGGAAATGAGGGCTTGAATGCTAGATAATGCTAGAACACCCTCATTCCTTGACCTTTTGGAGGTCACACAAGTGGGTGGCGCTGCTATCTGAGGACCACTATTGGACACATCCCAATTCTGCAATGTCAGTGCCCCTTGTAGAACCAGCTAGAATCTGTGCTCTGCTGAAATTCTCACCATTTTGTCAAGGTAAAACCTTCATCATTTCCTAAGAAATTAACATAATGTGTGGTTGTAAATGAAGGGAAAACTTGTTTTCATCTCTAAACATAGACAAAAGCTGGGGAGGTAAGTCAGAGAAGAGTAGCAAGTTTCATTTAAAAGGTTGTTTGGGTGGAGCAGTGTCAGCTGCATGTTAGGTGTCTCAAAAAACCAAACTGGAAAATATGAGTGGACTATTGGAATGCAAAATTATCAAGTGGAATTCTATTGCAGAAGTTTCCCTTTACAAGGTGAATGTATGGATGAATGGATGTGGGGAAAGATTAAAAGAGTGGCTGGTGTGTGCTATGCCATGGCGTAGACTACACAAACAGGCTAACAATGGAATTCTTTAGCATCAGGAGGGAGAAGGTGGGAGTGACCGAAGGGGTATGTTTGTCAGTAAGCAGCGAGTGTGAGTTTATTGGGTGAAGACCAAGCCAACGGGTTCTGGATTTGTGTTGACAAGTTCACTGACACAACATCGATGTAAAAAATATCGATGTTAAAAAAAAAGACTAAAAAATATAGACAACAAAAATATTGACTCCTATACTTAAAAAGGTAAGTACAAAAATATTGACTAAAAAATATTGATGTAAAAAATATAGATGTATAAAATATTGACTTTTATATAAATATAAAATAAAATAATATACAATAAATAAATTAAGTATTAAATATAATATTAATAAAATAAAATAAATGTAATATACATTTTAATCAAATATAACAAATAAACTTAATAAAAAAATAAACACACAAACATAATAATTTATACATAGATATTTACTTTAGAACAATTAATAAACTATTATTTTTAATTTATGTTAAAAGTTTAAAATAATATAAAAAATAAAAATATATATTAATGGTTTAAAATATAAAAAAACAAAAATCTATAATAAATTAAAACATTAAACTATCAAAAAAATATTTAAACTTAAATTTCACAATACAATCAGTGCAAAAGTAGGGTAAGTGTTGGATAGAGGAGGGGAAAAATTACTATTCCCACTCCACTGAGTGCAACTGTAGGATAAGTGTTGGATAGCAGAGAGGTGAAAATTACTATTCCCACTCCAGTGAGTGCAACAGTAGGGAAAGTGCTGGATAGCGGAGGTGTAAAAATTACTATTCCCACTCCAGTGAGTGCAACAGTAGGGAAAGTGCTGGATAGCGGAGGGGTAAAAATTAATATTCCAACTCCATTGAGTGCAACAGTAGGGAAAGTGTTGGGTAGCGGAGGGGTAAAATTTACTATTCCCACTCCAGTGAGAGCAACAGTAGGGAAAGTGTTGGATAGCTGAGGGGCAAAAATTATTATTCCCACTCCAAAGAGTGCAACAGTAGGGAAAGTGTTGGATAGCGGAAAGGTAAACATTACTATTCTCACTCCACTGAATGCAACTGTAGGATAAGTGTTGGATACCGGAGGGGTAAAAATTACTATTCCCACTCTAGTGAATGCAACAGTAGGGAAAGTGCTGGATAGCGGAGAGGTAAAAATTACTATTCCCACTCCAGTGAGTGCAACATTAGGGAAAGTGTTGGATAGCAGAGAAACAAAAATTACTATTCACACTCAAACAGTTAAAAAAATGTTTTTTGTTTTTTTTTAAATCATAAAAATAAATAAACAATATTTAAAAAATAAAAAAATATTTAACATATAAAAAGAACACATAATATAATAATGACATATAATAAAAACCTACAAATATTATATAAAAATAATAATAAATACATTAAAAAAATAATTCTTTTAAACTAGAAATATTTATAAATAAAAAAATTAATTAAAACATAAATGTGTTTATTTTATTTCCTACCCTATAACACCACACCAATAACAAAACTCTCTAACATTTTTAATTACATTTATTTACATAATTAACATGATTAATAAGCAATTAAAGAAATAATATTAATAAACAAAACTAATAAACATTAATTGACTACATACGCTTTAACACTATAATATCCACAACACACACCTAAATTAAACTATAAAATAATAAAACATAATTAAAAATTATTTTTAAATTAAAAACTATTACTATTAACAACTAATAATTAAATAATTAAAATGTATTTAATACCCACCCTTTACCCCTAAAAAAATATCCAAAAATTAAAATTAATTAACAACTATATATTAATTAATTAAACACAAATGACATCCCACCCTTTACTCCTATAAACATCACAACACACACCTAAAATTAATTACACAATTACCATAATTAATTACCAATTAATTAATTAAAATTAATTAACAACCAATTATTAATTAATCAATTAAAAATAAATTACTCCCCACCCTTTACACCTATAAACACCACAACAGAACACACTCCTAAAATTAATTACACAATAACCAAAATTAATTACCAATTAATTAATTACAATTAATTAACAACCAATTAATTATTCATAAATTAAAAATAAATTACTTCCCACCCTATACACCTATAAACACCACAACACACACCTACAATTAATTACAGAACTACCATAATTATTTACCAGTTAATTAATTAAAATGAATTAACAACCAATTATCAATTAATTAATAATAAATTACTTTATACATTTAACACTATAACATCTCAATTAAACAAATATTAATACATATAAAATAATCAATAAATTTAATATAATTAAATTACTTCCCACCCTATTTCCCTATAAACTCACAACCCGCTACGGAACTAAAAACACAAAATTAAAATAAAAAAAATTCATAACTACTAAAAATGTAATACATATATTAAAAATACAAATAATTCTTATACAAAAAACATACATCACATATATATATAAAATATATACTAAACATTAATAAAAAAAGATATTTGTAACAACTATGTTTTTGCATACGATATTAAACACTTCGATATTGTTAAAAGCGATATTACTTACCTTAAGTCGATATTCTTGACCACCATATTCTTGCTGTCGATATTTCTGACCGACGATATTAATGACTCAATATTTGTGCAATTTGATATTTTTTACTCGATATTCTGTCTCTGCACCGTGTTGACAAGAACCAGAGCGAGTCCGTGGATTGAGAATCAGTAACATAGCACTTGCAGGGGTCCCAATACCTGTGGAGTTGGACTGGTCCAGAAGTGGCTACTTTTCAGTACAAAGATAACACCCATTACCTAGGTGACCTAGAAGATGAAGAACCTATATAGAGAAATATGCTGGCTCTCTGCTGGTGCATTAACAGATATTTTGCCACCTGCTTACTGGGAAAATAATTGCGGTGAGTCACACCGAGGAGAATCAGCCTGCCGCATCCCCTGGGGAAAAAGAGCAAACAAGGAATTCTCTGATCTTTACACTGGCCAAGAAGACACCACCCTTAAATAAGAGATTGAAAGCCATAAGGAATCCAAATATGTCGGAACTTCCAAAGCCAACAAAACTACTTGAGATAACATGCGAACAGTCAAGGCTGAAGGAAAGTAGCACGCCAACGCGCACGCAACAATGGGAAAGAACCGAGCCGGAAAGTAATACGCAGAGTAGTGCAAGGGGACCGGCAGAAAACCTGCCAAGGGAAGACATACAAAGTAGGAACGAGCCAGCTATAGAACAAGTGTCAGAGGAATCCCACGGAGCCAGCATCGCCACCCTCGATACCACAAATGACAACCATTACTCACACAGGTCTAAACATCACGAAGTAACTTCACTCCAGGACACCCAGGCCTTCACATCAAAAGAGACAGACATAATCCTATTCGACCCAGAATATAAATCCAGAGGAAGAGTGGATACCCTAAATAGGGGAAACATATTGAGACTCCTCCACTCAATTAAAGGTCTGGAAAATATTAGCACAACAGACTTGCTTGCAATCGAATTCCAACCTACATCAAATCAACAATGCCCAGAATCAACAAAGACAACATGGAAATCAAACGAGATAGTTGACCTAATCCTGATGGAAACTAATAAATTTTCTCAGTGGGGGATAAGGCTAGAACCAGGAAAAAGACTAGCCTATGCCACTCCCCTCTTAGAAGAAAGTAACAAGGAACCACTGCATACAGTCACATCAATTCTAAAAGGAGCACGCAGCCACTCTCCAGGGACCCACAGGAGTCTCCTAAATACCAAAAGCCCAACAACTCAGTCATCTGTTCCCAGCTGGGCAAAAATACGGCAAACAATAACGACGGCGGGTACGCAGTGACAAGGGGTACCCGGTTCAACCTCAACACAAGTCCATCCAACAAAAACCAGAATATGCATCTGGAATATTAACGGTCAGGCAAACAAGCTGGAGGATCCTGAAACACTAAATTACTTAAGGTCATTTGACCTGATATTATTTCAAGAAACCTGGGAAGAGCACGAAATAGCTCTACAAGGATACACATCACAAATTGTCCCAGCTATCAAAGGGTCAACCTTCGGCCATCGTTCAGGTGGCCTGATGACATACGCCTCAATACTTACAATAGGAACAACAGAAGAGATCAAGGTAAAAATTGCAGCCCCAAGCACCATACAGGCAACAGCCGTAACAATCAAAATCAACAAGGTAGACCAGCCACTTATCATAATCAACACGTACATACATCCGAAGCACAGGCTCAAAGGGGCTAAAGAATTGGTTAACGAACTGGCAAGAATCTTAGAAGAGTGGGATGAGGAGAACATAATCCTGGCAGGCGACTTCAATCTCTACCTCTTCGGAACAGCCTTAGAAGACGAGCTAGTACAGGAACTTACTATAGCATGGGGACTACCAAACCAAGCCCCAACACTTTCAAATAAACAAACAAGATGCTCAATCCAATTACTTAGAGATCTGGAACAACTAAACCTGAGGGCGCTGAATGGTCGATTTAAAGAGGACAACCCGCCACCACCAACTTATCACTCCGTAACCATTTCCTCTTACTTAGATTTCACCCTGGCAACTCTTCCCTTGTTCGACACCATAGACTCATTTAGAATGGGCGAAAATGGACAAAGTGACCGCCTACCGCAAGAAGTGACGCTAAGTGTAATCAGAGGGAACCGCATGGAAGCAAGAATAAATGCTGGCACCGAATACACCTCGGATTTTAGACGAATAAGGTGTAAGCCTGATAAGATCGAAGAGCTATCCATTAATGCGAAGACACTCATCCACCGAGATAACAACCTGATAGCGAACTTAATAGAGGCTTGGGAAGCTTTCACAAAGGATCCCTGGACAAAGTTTGCCACGAAGCCGAGGACCTTCACGGGGAAGCCACTGGGTCCTTTACTAGGAAAGGCAATCTCACCCGAGATAGAAAAACTCAAATGGAAAATAAATCAAGCTTTAAGACAGCTTCGCACAGGACCACAAAACCTAGCCCTGCAAAGCGAGCTACGGAAACTAAAGGCAAAGTTAAAAAAGATGATCTGGTAAAAGAAAAGGCAAGCGAACGAAAAACTCTGGGCAAAGATACTGCACGACTCAAAACTTAAAAACAGTGCCAGGTTCTGGCGGACAATCAACAGCCTCCAGCGGCCAGCCCACCAAGGAATAAACTCACATATAACAGAAGCCGATTGGGCACATCATCTGTACAATCACTTTAACGACAAGAATCAAAGAGGGGAATTCAGCTAAAGAAAAAACGCACACGACCGAAAGGAATATGAGTGATAACAACACAAATAGTACTAGACAAAGGATAAGCGAGGGCACCAAACACGATGAGATTCTGTGTAAACAAAAGGACCACGGGGTGGAAGGTACAACTGGCTCTAAACCATCATCAAACAGTAAAGAATTTAGTAATGAAATAACAGCAGCCCGGATTAAGGCACAAATATCAAAAGGGAAGCTGGAAGGAGCCCCTGGTCCAAGTGGAATACCCCCAAAATTGTATAAGCATGATGCAGAATTCTGGAGCAAAATATTGGTACCAGTCTTCAAGGGAATACAGGAAACAGAAACAAGCCTGGCATCTTGGAAAGGATCGATAATCAGCCCAATTTACAAGCAGGGCGACAGGAGCATCCCTAACAATTATCAACTCGTCGCCCTAATTGATATAGAGGCAAAGTATTACGCGGGGCTAGTCCTGGAGGAATTAATATCCTGGGCATCGTCAAAATGCATCATCCACGCAAATCAAACAGGGTTCTGCAGAGGACAGGGTACCACGACTAACATCACAGCGCTAACCCTGCTGATAGATGGGGCCAAAGCAGCAAAGAGCTCACTATTTTTATGCTTCATATATCACAGCACAGCATTTGACCACGTAGATCGCGCCAAACTATGGCAGAGGTTGGAAAAGTGGGGGTTACCTAAGCCTCTCCTAAAACAGCTGATCCTATTACACACTGATACCTGGGTCAAGATCAAGCTGGGAGCTGGGACGCACCTCTCAAGGTGAATCAACACCTCCAAAGGCCTAAATCAAGGGTGCGTTCTAGCCCCCATGCTGTTCAACCTCTTTTTAGCAGACCTTCCAGGGGAATTGGACAACAGTACATCGCACGCCCCACGTTTGGGAAACGCCTCGTTTTCCAACTTCCTATATGCGGATGATTTGGTTTTAATAAGCCAAACCCCAATTGGCCTTTGACACTTGCTGGACACCACTAATAAATTCTCGCAACGCAATGCATTACGCATTAACTTAAAGAAAACAAAAATTATGACAGTGAATTACAATAAGACCAAGAAAATCACGTGGTACCTGGATGGGTGCAGCCTAGACCGGGTAACCAACTACAAGTTCCTTCGGTGTTTAACTTGATAGCAGAGGCTCGTTTAAACCCCAATTGGAGGCCCTGCATCGGAGGGGCACCACGAGTTACCACACAATGAAGCCACTGAAGAAAGTTCTACCAGACCGAACACTAGATCCCCTATTACAGGTGATTCGAGCACAATTGCAGCCAATGCTCACATATGGGAGTGAACCAACACAAGGGAAAGATGCGATAGTTCTTGACAAAATAATTCGTAGCACATACAGAGCAATTTTTCAGCTACCAAACTATGTGTCACCCGCCCAAATATGCCTGGAATTCGGTCTTCAGAAGCAAACAGTGGAAAGAAGGGAAGGTTATATAAAAAGCTGGCATAAGATCAGAGGCGCTGAGCAAGGATCTCTAAATGCGTATCTTTGGACCGAGCTGTCAGATCAAGAGAAATAACCTGCCAGAGAGTACCTGGTCGAATCCCTGGAAAGGCTCGAATTGACCAACCTTTGGGAATCCTCCATAGATCATAAGAGCTTTAAAAAGGTTGTAACCAAAGTAACAAAAATGATATCCATAACAGAAGACAAGGAAACTTTGGCCAAGAGGGCTCACGGATGGATAGTGCTTAATGACTATAAAGCTCTTATGCCACAAGCTTACCTGAAAATGGGAGTCAAACAGAAGACAAAATATTTTTTTTTAAAGTTGCGCTTTGGCATTTTACCAATCCTCCCTCATCTGCCACCTTGGAAAAGGAGACCAGAAGAACAGTCCTGTCATCTTTGTGGAACAGGAAATGAGGACCTAATACATATCATTTGTATCTGCCCAAGCTTGATGGACATAAGGCGTGCCTTACTTCGGCCAACATTGAATCAGAAGGGCATCAGGACCTGTAGGCAGGCTGTAAAATTGTGTTTTAACCCAGAAGAGATTCAGCTAAACTGCCGACTTACAAAGTACTTTGACATAGTGGCTGAAAGACTTAAGCCCCAGCAACAGGCGACAGCAGAATAGCAAGCAGCTAGTCTACTCCTATTGAACATTTTAACAGCCAACCTTCACGAGGGCCCGCCTAGTCGAACCCATGTTTGCACCTTGAAGTACAACCACTTTATCCATGTTTTTACCCACTTCAAAAGGATTGAATAGGCATTCTGATACACAAGCACTTTGACCATGCTTTACCTACCTTAAAAGGGTTGAAAAGACACTAAAACTGAGACTGATACGACCTCCACTTATAGCATAACATCAACAAGCTAAGTTGGAAGACTGTATTTTAAATGTTAATGTATAAATTGAGACAAGGATTGTTTTATGTACTTTTAATGTCTTGATGGTTTTAAATTGTGAGTTTTAATTAACTGTACAATAAATTACTTACTTACTCCAGCCACAAGGAAATGAAAGCTCATAGAACAGCAAGTCAGCATGTGGGTTAAGGCAACTTCTCATAGTTTACCAATAGCATGTTTGCCGTACCCTGCTGTTGGGGTAGCCTGGTTAATACCACCTGAATCCTGCGCAGGTACTGCCGGGTGCTCAGGCATGAAGTAGTTTTGGTCCTCATATACTAACATGAGGATCACCTAAGCCAGTCTCGTAGCTAGAATCTTTTCCAGCAACTTATTCTCAACAGTAAGCAAGGAAAAAGGTCTGTACTACCCACATTCTTCTTATCTTCCTTATGGCTTAAGGATGGTGACTATTGTTGTCCCTTGAACGTCCTCCGGAAGGGATGCAGTCTGTCCTGCTTCCTCAAAGATGCCCAGTTGGTGGGGGAAAAGTAAAGATTAATTTTTTTTCACACATGCTAAGTTACAAAAATGAGAAGAAATAAAAATATTTCTTCTCTTTACACCTGCTTCGAGGAGGCATATCCCTGATTTGAGTGCGCAAATCCCTGTCTACGATACATTTTAGATAGGAATTTGCATTAAACCCATGGGTGGTTGCATGAGAACGAACATGTACCACCCATGGAAGGCCCAAATGATATTAAGTGTTTTGAAGCTGTGCAATGTGCAACTTTGCATTACTTTCGAATACTACCCAATGTAAATCCAAATTTGTGTCGGACTTCACACTTTGTATCGGGTTTGCTTTGCAAAAGTAATGCAAACCCTATGCAAAGCCTTACTAAATCTGGGCCATTGTGTCTAACTTGCCAGTGTCAACTGCAAAGTTAAGGCTGTCCGATGTAGAGAAAGCCATTGAAAAAGACGCAGATGTCCAATGCTGACTTCAGCGATCACACTAGTGCCCTGGTCCGAAGGAAGAAATCCTTCCACCGTGCTCTCTAGAGCTAAGTGCTGTAGGTCTCTTTATGAAGTTGCTGCTGTGACTGATTTTTTTAAACAAACTTTATTGCCTTTTACATATCATTCAGCCATTCCGCTGGTTGCTGCTGTGACTGATGGCCAACTTTAGGATGCAGGGTTGCCTGAAGGAGCACTGGTGAGTGTGACTGCTCACCCTTGCATTGCCGATCAGCACACCTCCCCTTGGTAATTCTAAGTGTGCACCATATCTGGTTATTCCATATGCCTGAGAGAAACAGGCTGTAAAAACAGAGTTTGGTGGAGCTCTTTATCGGACATTGCTATCCCTTCACCAGAACAGAAAAGTTATTTGGTATAGATTGAGCTGTGGGTCACAGAATGCTAGGAGGCTGTTCTGCTGCAACACAGCACGCCCGCACTTGAGCTTTAGTTGTTATTACTTAAAATGTTTTCTTTCTGTAGAGAACCCTGACAGTCGAGGTCATCCCTCTATATTGAAATATTCTGTATGTACCATAGTACGTTATGTTGCGATTGCGATACTTATCTCTTTTTTAAAAGAAAAGCACTGAGCTTTCAATTACAATAATGCACCTATTGTGGGAATGTTTGAGTTCTGAGTCTCTTCTCCCCCCCCACACCCCCTCCTCCCCACTACTTCCCTGAGACATCTTGACTGCTCCGCTGGGTCAAGCTTGGAAAAAGTGTATTTTGCCCAGTTCGCAGATCCATACTAGGACAGACACCAGGATAGTGGTGGCAAACACCCTCAACCACCACGGAGGGGCTCCTAGCCACTGTCTGTCAGGGGGCCCCTCGAATGTGTTGTTACTGTAGGTCTTCAATGAGATGGAGCGTTTGAGAGTTCACTTCGTACAGGAGAGGATTGAGCAAACACTACCAGGAATGGGGGCTTCCTGCCCACGTACACAAGTGTCAGAAAGGTTCAGAATGTTTGAATCTCTTTCTGATAAGGGTCACTAAAGAGTAAATGTCAGGGCTCAATAGAGCTTGCTCTGCCAGGCAGACTGATGTCTCGCTTAGTGATGCCACCTTAGTACAGAAGGCCCGACCCACGGTGGTATGCTACCGTCCAGCACAAGAGATCTAAGCTGACTGTTGCTGCTGCAGTTGAAAATATAGTTTTGTTTTTGGGCAGGACCACCAATGCCATATTTAAGTTTCCAGTTTCACTGTTTTTCAGCATAAGGAAAAAGACATTTTAGGATGCTGCTTGTCGAGTCCTGGGGTAGTAAGAATTCTCTATATTCAAAGGAGTGCGAGGAACAGAGGACTAATGCACCTCTCCCTAAAGTATCAGAACATATGTGGCCCTAAAGACAAATGAAAGCTATATATACCGTATGCTTCTAAGTGAGTTATCAGAAGTTCAAGTATCTCTTACTACTAGCAGAAGGGAGAAAAATGTTTTCCCATTTCAGTCACCCAGATCATAGCAGTTGGGTACTTCAAAATACATGGTTCAGGTAGGTGGTAAGGGTAACTGCTGCATCCTGGAGTGACCGGTGGGTGCACAGATCTGTTCTACTTTGCCACAGCTTGTCATCATCGGTGTATTCCCGTTTTATTAGGGCCTGACATACTATTAAGTTGGAACTAGTTTGAATGGTTCCAGCTGTTCATGCTGGTGGTGTGTATCTCTGCACTGGGTAAGGTGGGCCTCCTGTCTGTACTGGGAGCCTGCCAGCTGTGTGTGGGCAGTGCACTCAATGAATGTGTCTGTGAGGACCCTAATATTAAAGATCAGGTAAGGAGTAAACACTTAAGAACGTGTCCAGGAAATACTATACTACTTTAATAATTTGTAGGCTAACATATGTTAAAAATGCGGTAAATGTGGAGTTTGCTTTTAAGTTGGGTCGATACGTTTCGCTGCCTGGATGTGCAGGGAGCTTCTTCAGGAGCAAAGGATCCTATTGAGTTCCTATGGGGGTCTACATGGGTACTTGCATTATTGTTTGGGTCGATGCACCCTGAAATGTAAACCAGAAAAAACATCTCAGATTTCAAAGTGCTGAAAATAAGACCAGGTTAAAATGTGCAGTGAAAACCGTTCCAAACATAAATACCTTTGTCTTAATAGTTAGGCACCTAGAAGAGTAGTCGAGAAATTCTTACTCTCCACGGGCCAAGACTGACATGATGTCAGGTATTTGCAGCACACACAGATAAGGGAAAAGAGAGAAAAGCATAATATTTCTTAAAACATCCTTTTTGTCAACATTAGGGTCATATTGTATTAGGGGACATTTAAATGTGATATACATACTGGGAAATAATGTCTGAGACATGCTAATGCAGTGAAATGAGTGCCTCTTCCTTCCATAACAGCTCGTGAGATGGCGTGGGATGACATCCTTCAGGAGGATAGGGAATTTCACCTTCCTTGTGATGGAAATGGTCACTCAGTGGACCCCGGGGGTACCAAGGGCATGGTGTTCTCCAGAGTTTAACGTCACAGTGTAATGGCCCAATTAGAGGCTTGCCTGAAAGTCCCACACTCATATTATCCCACAGGCAATTCGCTTTTTCCTAGATCCCATCTGCCAGATCCACACACCAAAAGAGGATTCCTGTATGCTAGCCTACAGCCTCCAAAGAGCGGGAGTAGTGACTCTCTGTGTTAATATCTTTTTTCACAGATACCCTGGACATCCACATGTACGCATTTGTTGGAACCGTTCCACTGAGACTTCTCCCCACCTTAGAATCATCCTCCATCCTGGAGAAGTTTCTAAAAGACGACATGTTACGCTCTGTCCTGGAGGACATTCTTGGGGACTCGGAGTCACTCTCTGAGCTGGAGAACCTTGTACATGACTCAGAGTCATTCTCCAGGATTGAGAGGTTTCCAGAAGCCCCAGCACCACATCCCAATATGGACAGACTTTGGGAAGTGGCTGCCTCATCGCCCACCTCACGGGTGTCTCCAAAGGCAGAAGTCATCAAAGCAATGAGGGTCCTGGGTAGCGCGGACAGGATTCCAGTTGCTCTGAATTTGTCAGGGACAAACAGCTACCTGGCATGTAAGACCCCACCCTCGTTGACTTTGGAGGTAAGTGATGGTGGTGGGGGTTCTATTTCTAGTGCAGAGCATGAGTGGAGAAAAGCATTATTCTGTACGGTAAATTAAAGGCTCCACCCTCTTAAGCCTGCAGTAAAGTGATATCATGTCACCAATATATCAACTAAAACAAAAAATAGTGATATACACCATATAATTTAGCAGATCACCAGCAGCAGGAACGATAGATGTTGGAAGCAGGGATACAATATTCTAGGAGTGAAAATGCATCAGGATTCTTCAAGACAGCTCTTTTTCCTGAAAGGAACCAGGGCTCCATTAAGTACTACCTTCTTCCCCCAAGGCTGTCAACAGCATTCACAAAGAGAAAGGTGATACAAGGAGACACCACCTCCTTTGAGATGTCAGTAACACATCAATTATTTGTCACCGCAGTTGCAATCACAAGCCATTGATACATTCCATTGTGACGTGCAGATAGGCGGGCCGCCCCTTCACGCCCTCTGCTAATTGCAATTCGGAATGAATCACATAGCCCATTTTGTGTGTCGGCAAGGCTTTTCCGACTTGCAAAATTAGTTGAGTAAATAGAAAAACGCCTTTTTGCAGTCGCAAACTCCGTGATTTTGAAAATAGCAGGGTTTGCAGTTGCAAAATGGCTTTGTACATCTGGCCTCTTAACTCCTCATTTGAGTTGTACCCCATTTATATGCCGGCAGTGCTCAGGTTTTTGTTATTTTCCCTACAGTTATTCCCTTCCTTCAGTAGAAAATATAGGATTTCCTTGCAGCGATCCAGCACTGATCGGCCCCAGGGAGGGCTGGGCCATATGGGGCAGATTTCCACCAGCTCGGAGGGAGAAAGGAAGAGGAACTCAGCAGTCTGCTCTGCTACCCTCCTGTCGTTGTGTCTGACAGTAGGTGTGCCACACAGTAGCACATATATTGTGCATCCAGAGTTCGGAACCTTCCATATTGCCTCGACTTTCTTGTACAGTGTTATATGTTGTATTTTGTGTGTGTCAAAAGTGAGGGTGTCACACCACTTCTGCCACAACTGATTTCCATGGCTCATGCTGATGTAGAGTCTTCCCCTGAGCTCTGATGGAAGCTCTACCAATCCTCCTGGTCCACATGTCTTCCTCTCATTGGCTGAGCCTTATAGAGGGTGAACTAATGGGTGGAAGAGTCTGGGGTCAGAGTGATACATTGCGAGGTTGTCAGGCACTGCTGCCTGCACTTGTTCCTGCCCTCGCCATTCGTGGTCGGCAGCCCCTGCCTGTGCCTTGCCTTAGTATTTGAGCTTGGCCTGGGTGTGGGTGATCAGCTTCCTTTTGCCTCAGGACACAAAGTACTGCAATCCTCAGCTTTGTGACTCATGAGCCCCGATGAGGCCTAGCACAACACTGTCAGCCTTAGCAGGCCAACTGGTTACTCACCGCACCACATCCCACACCTTATGCTCTGCAAACCTCCCCCTACTACCAGCGCCTAAACCACCATGGGCCTCACAAGTTTCAGGTCCTTCGAACTGCACAGTCCTCTCCTGTGGCTTGATAATATCATTCAAATCAGAGACACAAACTACCTTCTAGACCTCAAGTGAGCCCTTTAAACTCACCTTGTTACACTCAAAAACAGTCTGATGGAAGCTCGGCTCATCATCAACCCGTGGCCCCACCAGCCAGCGCGTAAAACACAGCAGCATGAACAGCTGTCCTGAGGCCAACCAGTGTGAACATGAACATCTCTACGCTGGCTGTTATTTCTATGTTTTTTGATGCTTCAAACTATGTTTCTCTTTGATCATCACAGTATCTTCAACGTTTCTATATGTAGTCACCCTGCAGCTCATGAGCTCATGTCCATATGTACCTCCTTAATCCCATGTCATGTATCGCCATTTTATCAAAAGGACTGTAAATTTGCATTAGCCACAGATACAAGGTAGTGACCTCATTTACACTGACCATTTAACATTGAAGAGAGATGTCGCCCATGTGGAATATGTTAACAAAATGACACTTCGAGTATGACAATGTGGCGCTCAAATGCTATTTTGAACATGTGGATAGTGCCAGCTCTTTGGACGAAGGGTGAGGGTTGATGTGTAACTCGCGAGGTGTCAAGAGCTACTGGTACCTCAGTCCTGAAGAAATGTGGAGAGGTTCTAGAATCGGTGAGGCGATCTTGGGTTTATAGTAAACCCTCCAGACAGAGAGATGTCCTGTGGAGGGTGAAGTGTGCATTACGACTTACATTTATTTTTATTTTTTGCATAGTTTTCGCAGTGAACAAACCAGGTTTTGTGGTCATCGGAGTACTCTACCATTATACTATACTATACATATTATCCAGATGGATATTTCTAAAAAATATATATTGTTTGAAGAACCGGAATGAAATGATTTGTCAACCTCTTGTCTTTTCAGATAAATGTAAATGCTGTATGAATGCTCGGATTATAAAATCATAATTTTAAGTAATGTGTGGAAAATGTCACATCATTGTAGTCAAGTGAAGAAGATTTACACATATAAAGCGGGATCAGCTCATTTAAGGTGTGGATAGAAGTGGACCTACTTCAGAAGAATGTTTACTCAATCCATGGAATGTCATCTTTCAACCCAGTAAGATGTGATCTGAGTTTGAAAATCCATTGTTATTCTCTGGTGAATCGTCTCCCGGTGGTGGAGCTTGGATCAGGAGTGAGATTACGTTTTTATAGTACGATCCATTTGAGGTCATGCTCATTATGTCCCATTTCAAGACAGCGTCCGTGCATTTTAATAGTTGAGCAGTGGTGGCGTATTATACTTTTGTATTCTCCTTCATCGGATTTGAACCTTTCTGGTTGACATGTCTACATACCATAGGCCAGAAGGCGAAGTGATAAAGTAGGTCACTTTCTCTGTGTTACTGTTGATGTGGAGGAAGTTCTCAGCTCCCCAGGCCTTCTTCAGACTGCTGATAGCTGCCCTAGCTGCAATCACTAGGGGACACAGGTCCAGCTTTTAGCCTTCCAAAGCCCCCTTCATACTCCAAAATATATGGCGAAGGATGTCCAGAACCGCGCACAGCTGCCCTGGCACAATTTTGCCGAGGTAGTTGTCTGCATTATTCAAAAGTATAAGAGCCATACATCTCTAAAAATAACAATGACATTCTCTGAATAATCTAGAGTTAAAGAGAAATTAAAGAGAAGGTGAGGCTAACCGGGGTGTCAATAGTGACTGCTGCATAATCTAGAATGACATGAATTGCAAAAGTAAAGGTTCTGTCACAGGACCACATTACACAATATAGAAAAATAAAAATATACATGAACATGCATGTCATTGAAAATTGACATTTTCTCAACAAAAACACCTAAAGCCATCATAGTGTACACATCAAATACTGGCATAAAAGAAGCTCAAAACCTGCAATAAGACCTCGTGACCATAACAACAGCCGATCAATAATATCCTCAAAGCTAGCAATGACTATATTTTCACACAAAGAAACAATCGTGGCATCACTATTTAAATCCCCTCTATATCTCATTCACAACTTATTTTACACCTTCCTGAAGTGATGGTGGGTTTGGAAGTTAAGGGTACGCAAGTACAATGGGGGTTGAGTAATAAGGTTAATATGCTACTGTTTCTTGCGAAATATTTGTCTTAGGCATGCAAATTCAGTGCAGTTAAGTCTCTCTCTCTATCTCTCTCTCTCTCTCTCGCTCTCCACCCTCCTCATCAGACGCTTGCAGATGCTCCAGACGGAGTGGATGACGAGTCCGGAAAACGCATCATCTTCTGGCACGGTATGGATGGCAAGTGGAGCAGCTTTGAGTCCGTGCTGCATCCGGGTTACTACCTATGTACCCGCACAAGTGAGAGCCCCAGCATCTTGGAGCTGCGGAAAAACCCGCAACTGCAGCAGGCCATTTCCGAATTCCGGGTGTCGACGTGAAAGAACCCCCGAACTCAAGTGTGTACAATCAACTCAGGCCGCGGAGAATGGTGGAGAATGGCAACTCAGGATAGGTAGATCCTCCTGAAACAAGGAACAAGATGTCAAATAATCCAGGTGCTTCACATCCTTGGAGAAAATAATAAACTAGATAATCCCAGCATACAGCAAGCAAGACAGAAACAACTCAGAGATAATCCCACTATTCCACAGCCATGAAAGAAACGATTTACCAGGCAATCAGACTATGTATCAACCACTACAGAGACAATGCTGCGGAAAATCCCCCACCTCCCCATTGGCTAACCAGGATATAAAGTACTTTATTATTGCACTTCAAACACCTCAACCAGATGATATATATATTTTTTTCTCCAGAAAACGAAGCACCTGTGGGACATCTTGTATCTAATTTGAAGTAAAAAAAATAAATACAATTATAACATGGTCTGTGTTCTTAAAGAATACCACTCTCTTGTACACAATGGCAAAAATATATTTTCCTCATTGAAATATGATGAAATTCTGGATCATGTTCTGTAAAAGGTCTTGAAGCTCATAAGTGCCACGGCGCACTCAAACCCGCTCCACAATCACGGCTATTTATGAATGTTTTGTAAAGTGATGCTTGAATGAGGGATGAATGTTGAATGAATGGTATGATGTGCTCCCATGCAGCGGACATGTTATAATAGGTATAAATAGAAAACAGGCCCTTTATCCCCGTGATCTGTTATGTGCTGTCTTCCTGCATGTTATTTAATTTTGAGCCTCCATGGTCTCCTAACTAGACTGATTGCTACTAGGCAGTGATCCAGGAACGACTACAAACACTTTGGTACTGGCCTCTTGTCAATGCATAAAATCGGGCAGGTCAACCCTACCAGAAGTTAAACTGGGAATAAGAAAGCACACCATTTTGAAATGGAGCCATGGTGACTGCAGCCTGAATACAGGTGCCTGCAACAAGAACAAAGTGATGGATGGAATGCTTGAATTAATCTCAGTCTTGGAAATCACACATGGCCGCAACCCAGTTCTCTATTTTTCACCCACAATGCAACTCTAGACGGCGGCCGGTCATGTGCAAATCAGTCTTGACCCTGGAGCAGTACAGCCCGAATTTGCAGACCAGGTCCTCTTACCACAGGAACACAAGCAACCCCAGACTGGTTTCAACCTACTTAGGACTCATCAGTAAGGTGTATGTAGCTTGAATCCTGTGGCACAGTACGCATGGGACCCATGTCTGGGCATATCTGTTGCACTTAGGGCATCCACTGCATCAAGAACAAAGTGATGGATGGGATGCTTGAATTAATCGTAGCCAATGGCCATCGATCGGGGCCGTATCCCAGGCCACTGTTTTTCACCCACTATGCCACTGTGGAAAGAAACCAGCCAAACCCTAGTCTTAAACCTGCTCCAGTAGGAGAAGTCCAACCTGAACTGCCAGGACAGGTGCCCTCCAGATGGGAGCATATTCAACCCTCAACCAGTTTCGACCTACCTAGGTCCTGTCAAATATGTGACATCTTATGAACTGGGCCCCACACAGTTTAATCCTGAAACATCTTCATCTTATTGTCTAATAAAGTACCATACTGATTCATACCAAGTGTCACTACATAATTCCCTGAACAATGGCTAATTGTTAATTAGTCCAATGAATTATTATTGTGCCAAAGTGCAAAATAGCATCACAAATGGTGGAATTCCTCATTCTCTGCTTAGATCTCCTTGTGCAATGTTGCATTTTTTTCAACCTTCGCTAAGGTCTCACAATAACCTTCCTAGACTAAGGACAGATTTAAAAATTGGCTGTGAGTGAAAATTCTCCAAATTTTGGGGCCCTGACTTAAGAAGCATACTTTCTTGACTATGACCACAGAGTGTGTATGCTTAGACCTGGGTGTCAGAGGAACAACAGGATATCCTCCTGCACACAAACTTGTAATAAGTGCCCGCACACTCATCACTTTCAGTCAGGGCACGTTAACTCTCCACTTCCTTACAGGTACACACTCACTGTCCATATTTAAATAGTTCCCACTTCGACCCTCAATTAGGCCGGATTTAGCCATGCCTGAAGCCGTTGGGGTGGTGGAGGTAATGCAGCTGGCCTGCCCTATTTAGACCTCTGCAGCAGTTTTTCAAGTATTTTTCCTGAAAGTGCTGCTGCTCATATAATGGGGGCACACTTGTCAAAAATAAGAATGACAAGCGCACTAGCATTTTTAATTTTCTGAATGCAATCCTCAAAGAGAGAGTTTTTGTATAGAAAATGAGGACATTTCCTCCTTGCACTGGGATTTTTCTCCCAGCACCTACCCAAGATTTTCATGGTTTTCACAGCTGGGACCACCACAGAGAAAGCTGACAGAAGACATTGACTGGCAGGATGTCCTATTACTGTTTATAAAAGTATTGGCTGACATAAATATTGTGTTCTAAATATTGTTTACAAAAATATAATCTAATTGAGTGTGGACAACCCAAGTGGGGCAATATTTTTGTAAACAATATTTAGGATTAGATATTTTTATCAGGTGATATAGGGTTTCCCTTACAATGCCGTTCTCATCAGTGGATGGCAGGGGGTTTCCGCTAGATGAGCAGACTTAAGTTTCCTACTTCCCACGTGTAGACAAGATATACTCATGATCTCCTTCTAATCAGGGGACATCTATTGTCCATCGCGGGATAGTGCACATTAACTCTCGCTATATAGGCATAGGAAGATTAAGGCATCCACTGGAGTGTTTTCAACGTTCTCCACCCTGGTGATGGATGCATGAGGAGAGTGTCTCTCTAGACAAAATGTAGTCCTCTTATAGAGTGATGGATTAGTTGGAAATTGATAAAAAAGTTTATGAAACAAATCAACAGACCAAGGGCACATGGTACCAGCTAATTGATAACAACTTGTATGGAACAAAGACACAAAGAAGATGTATTGTGTCTTCCAAAGGGGAAGCAAAGTACAACATTGCAGTGACCCATCTAGAAGCCCACCATGGGCACAAGTATAATGTTCCTTCCCCAGGAGTGTACTCCCTTTCTCACTGTTCCGGCATGTTGGTGATCGCAGTTGTAGCCCTTGCAGGGAGTATGGTGTCCCTTAAGTATGAAGTCGACCGAACTTAGGTTGGAAGGATGTCAGGGGGGAGAAGAGCACTTCATTCCCAAACCCAGGGAGGAAGGTGCAGCCAGAGTTGAAAATGGCAGGCTATTAAATTCCAATGCAGGAATGAAACTGATTCAAAGTGAAGGCCTCAGAAGCTGACAGGGGATTCAGATGGCGACAGATGAGGTAGAGGCATGGAGTACCCTGCCAGGTGGCTGGAAGAAGCAACAGCCTTAGCTTTCAACTAGATGAGAGAGCAGGTCTCTTCTAGGATAGTGCAGGGTCAGTGAGAGCACATAACACATGATGAGCAGTGGAAGCGGTGGTATCCTTGCCATCCAAGAGGACCTTCTGGACTACTACAGGCCGGAGAGGTGCTACCAGCTCTGCTGGTAGGGCGGCTGCAGCTCTCATTGAGGCTTCTTTCCTGATGTACCACAAAGAAAAGATGGAATACTTAGCACCAGTTCATCCCATAAACTTCCTAACACAGCAAATAAGATGAGTCAGGCTTCCCAATCCAATAGGACTCAGCACACAAAGCTCTTCTCTTCCATTCCAGAAGTTCGCAGTGAGGTTAGCAGACCATCCAAACACCAGAGTTTAATGCTCCTCCACTCCTGGAATAATTCCACGAGGTTGTTTGTCCATTTGACTCCAGAAGCTTATCCAGATCAATCACCCAGTGTTCCTCTTCTGGTCATGCACAGCTCAAGGAGTAAGCTGCCTATCCCAGGCCATTCCCACTTCTGTAGCCCATCCAGTAAGCTCCCCTGTAGATGGGTGTGCACAGGTATCTAGGGAGTGAGATCAGAGAAACAAGTTACTTTGCTTTGGCACAACTCTTTCTGGTGGATAATCTACCTAACCACAGAATGCTCACTTTCAGAATACACCCACGTGCCAGACTGGATCCATAGATGTTTTCCAGCGATGCCCCTCTGTGTCAGTAGGTGGCACCGTGTGAGTCAGTGGTGACTCCATACTGCCCCAGAAGTGAAGGCGCAGAGCCGCATATAGCGACACCCCTACTCACTGACACCAGTTTTGTTAATCTTTCCCCTTATGCGACCGCATATGCAGAGCATCTCAACAAATTGTTGCTGACAGTGTGTGGATTTCTAACTTGAGATGGACTTCGTGGAAGGGCATCTATTTGCAAGGACAACATCAACCACCTTGGTCAGCAAGCTGAAAGGATATAATTACCGCCGCTTAATCTCTATGCATGAAGGTGTAGACTGTGGCGATTCAGCTGCAGGCCCCTGCCCTGTTTCTGGAACAGGAGGTCCTCTTGTACTGACAGCTGAATTGGAGGGCAAATGCACAGGCACTTTGAGTACCATACTCTCCTGGCTCAATCTGGGGTGATTAAGACGACCTGGGCCCTGTCCATCCAAACCTTCCTCAGAACCTGAGGTGAGTCAAAGAGCCCTGTGTCCCACCTCAGCAGGAATTCATCTCCTTGTGAGTGCTTTGGAGAAAACTCCAACATGCAAACTTCTGATACTGTTCATACTCGACAGTGGCGAAAAGAACTAGCTATGCCACACCATATTATTTGAAGATGTCCTGCACCATCTAGGGATAGAGATGCCAGGCTATGTCTGCTCAGCTTGTCGACTCTGGCATTCAGAGACAGCCGCTAGGTGACTGATAACCAGAAAGATGTTCTGCTGATCCAACCGCCTTCAGAGACATAGGTCCTCCTGACATAGGATCCAGGCCCCACTCCACCCAGCTTGTTGCAGTATCACAGGGCAGTCATGTTGTCCTTGAGGACCTGCACCAACCTCCCTGAGATAGATAGCAGGAAGGCTTCTAGGACCTGAGGCATTGCCCAAAGCTCCACAAGAGTGATATGAGGCTGAATACCAAAAGCCTCTGATCTCCACCTTTCACAGGTCACCCCCAGTGATGCATCTGTCACAACCATGAACTCTGGGTGGGAAAGGGAGACTGGCCTGCTGCAGGTCAGGTTGGCACTTATCATCCAGCATTGCAGATCCGGAGCCGTCCTCTGTGAGACAGCCCTCATGCTGAACCCACAGGGATCTGGAATTCCACTGCAGGGCCTGCATATGCCATGTGACATTAGGAATGAGGGGGGTGCGTGAGATCAGGTGACCAAGAAGGCTTAGAGCCATCCTCACTGAGACCCAGGGCTGATAACAAATCATCAGGATTCTATTCAGAAAGTCCCGGAGTTGCTGCAGTGGTGGAAAGATCTTGAATGCCACTGTGTCCAGGATTGTCACAATGAAGGGAATCTCCTGTATGGGACTCAAGTGGGACAGTGACTCATTGATAGTAAACCCCAAAGATGTCAGAGTTCAGCCATTATCCAGAGGTAATCTAAGACTGTGGCAAGCCCAACTTTCAGCAGCCAGTCATTGAAGTATAGGAACACAGGTATTCCCGATCTCCAAAGATGAACAGCGACCACCGTCATCACTTTCACGAATGCCCAAGGGGCTGAAGGGCATCAGGGCAAATTGGTACTGTTCTGATCCCACTGTCAACCAAACACAACACCTGCTGAACTGCAGGAAAGGGGTATGAAAATACGTGTCCTGCAAATCCAGGCACACCATCCAGTCTTCTGGGTCCACAGCAGAAATACTTGGTTTAATTTTTTTTTCTCAGAAAGACATTCAGTGGTTAAAGGTCTAATATAGGCCTGCTGCCTCTATCTTTCTTCTGAATGAGGAAATAGTATGAGTAGCACTCCTCTTTCTGGCACCTGCTCCAAGGCACCCCTGGAAAAAAGAAGGTTGACTTCCTGCATTGAGAGTGTGGAATGATTCTACCAAAATCGTTCTGGCTTGGGTGGAAGATGGGGTGGGGAAAAAATGAAAGGCAGGGAGTAGAACCTTTGAAATATCAGCAAAACCCATCTGCCCTAATGTGAAGGATCTCCAGCCAGGGAGGAAATGCTGTATCCTGCCTCATATCAGCTGTACATGTATGTGCTTATGAGAGCAAACTACAGGGTCTTGGCATCTGCTGCAGCAGGAAAAGAGGAGTTGGAGGATTGCTGCCCTAGCAGGTACGAATGGCCTTGGCTTCTGCCATAAACTGTGCCTCGAAAGAGCTGGGTCCGCTGCTGCTGCACAGGTTGGGAGGGCTGGTAGTGGTGGTAAGTTAGTCCCCTGGAAGAGAACCTAAACTTTCTGTACTGCTGGTGATTTTAAGTTGTCAGAAGATCAACAATTTGGGAGCAGAGCTTGTGATCCACTCCAAAGGGCACAGAAAGAAAGGACATGACATCAGCGCACAAGGATGGCACTTACATGTGACTCTACTCCATCACTTATGGGATGGTATGCAGTCACCACAGAGCCACTTGGCGCCAACAAGTATCAAGCAGGAGCATTGCTGGAAAGTTTCGGATCCTGTCTGGTACCTGGGAGGATTCTAAAGGTGAGGAATCTGCGGTTAGAAATGTCAGTGAGAATGGTCATGCAGTACACCAGTCTCCTCTAGCACAATGAGCAGATTCTTGACTCTCTCTCAGCTTTGCCATGGCTGAATTGATAAGAATCCAGAGTCCATGTGGGAGTCCTACCTGAATCCAACGCTTTAAACTGCTGAGTTCTCAGGGCAAAATTATGTCCATTACTAGTTCCCAAGAACCGCATTGTGAGAGGCCACAATCACGGTAAGTGCACACTCCTTCCCCATGATGTACACTCACTTTCCACTTGCAGTAAGTGGTAAGGACAATGGTGATAAGGACAGTTAGCACATTCAGAAGCAGGTCCTCTCAAGGAGAAACTGGTGCACTCTCATTGTATTCGACTCTCTCGATTCTGCAACTCAGACAAAGCTGCCAAAACTAGACACCTTGCCATTGTGTGCCACTCTTGGTCGTAACTGCTCCTCTTATCTGTCCTACACACTGGCTACCCAATTTGCATGGTCACCACAGACACTTGTAGCAATGGGGAAATAAGTAAGAGAATGAGAATATCAGACTACTGATAACTTTTCAATGCTCTTGCATTCAAGCAAATTTGACGACTACCAAATGGAACAGTGTTCTGAAGACAGCTACATTTGTACAACATATGCAATATCCACCTGGGCACACTTATCACTCCTTAATTGGTTGAGACCAACTGGCGCAATAAGTGGCTGCTGCCCACGTTTCGCACAAGCTTCCAGGGGCTTGCAGTGTCACTGATCAATCAAGATTAATAGAGATGCAACCATTCATATACCCACATATAGTGACCTTTGCTTAATTACTCACTCATTTGGCTGCTCCCTCCATGCAGGGGTATATATGTGCTCTGATTACTAAGTTACTGGATTTGGAGCATGAAGACCAGGGTTATAATGGAGGATTTGGCACCTGAAAAAATTATGCGAGTCTGGGCAAATCATGTGAAGTGTAATGTAAAAAACAATTAACCTTATCATCTTTGCACCATATGGCTCCACTCTCATCATCCAGAGCAAGCATAAACATATATACATATATATATATATGTATACATGTATATATATATATATATATATATATATATATCACGAAAAAAGGAAGAGCCCACAGCTTCGGCAACTTTTCAAACTGTCATCTTTATTCTGTCTGAATCACGTGGCAGCTTTAGCAACTCTTTTATACCTAACGCGTTTCAGCGCACAGCGCCTTGGTCACAGGTTGTCATGTGGTTTGTTGCCTCCTGGTCTGCCTTGCTACGTTGGCTTAGGCCTGGCTGCCATGATGCTTTTTTGCGCACGTTACTTTGTGCCTTTGTTTTTCCAGCCTCTGCTTCTGCCCGGCTATTTTAGAACTGTCTGCATTTCTGTCTTTCACCTTTTCTCCTGATCCCTTTGGGTTACGTCTGCACAACATGTACAAGGTCGAAAAACAACGTCCCTTGTTCTTGCTGATCTGGCCAGTCCCTCGCACTTAGACATAACACTAAGTACAGCTGCACTGGAGAAATTCGTGTGCTTTTAATATTGTGATCTCACTGTTGGAGGCACTTGGAGAAAAATCTTTCCAGAGAGAAGAGCTGTGCGTGTCTGATGATGTAAATCTTGCATCTAGATATTGAGGTATGGGCGTTCACCTGACAATGCCCAGAGGTCTTCTGTTTTTATAATAAACTAGCTACTAGCACGGGGAGGGTGGTATGGTCATTTAGCCCTATATCCACTGCTTTATGAAATGCTTTCCCCGTTTGTATTCTATGGAATTGTAACTATGCTGATGATATTATCCTTATGCATTATGCTGATAGTACTGGCACGTGTACTGTATCTTAGAGCAAGGTAGTTGAAATAAATATTTTGAACTATACAGTGTCTCTTATTACGCACGTTGTGGACAGGTATGAGTGAGTTATGAAAGGGTGTTCTTATTCCCCCGAGAGTCCTGAGAGAGAGAGATACCGTGTTCTGGGTTGTCTAATCATTGGTAGCATCGCTGCTCATGAGACGCTACAGCTAGTCGGATTGGGATTGTGGGCACTAAGGTTTATGGTTGGCTCACCACTATATTCCGAGGTCCTATTATCCTGTGCATAGCTCTGTGTATGTGCAGAATCCCTACAACATGGCGCAACCAACGAGTGGGCTGCTTATCTGCGAGACGCTTGAGTAGTACTTGTGCTTTTCCACAACCCCCTTCGCAGATGCTTCTGGAAGCGTGTGTGACGGTGATACCTCCTATATTGACGTTTTTATAGGTTCTTTCAAGCTTGAAATTGTTAAAAGGTTTTTACATAAAACCCTATATTGTGCTGCCTCATATTAGGTTGTCGAAACATTTTAGCCTTAAATGGCTGTCCAAATTGCGGCACATAGCCGCGCAGCGCTCCGGGCTCACTTAACAGTGTATGGAGTGCCTGACGCGGGTGTCTATCTGATCTTTGTGGTACAAGCGGATCCTGCTTACCACTTTGAGGTGTTTTACTCTTGGGTCACCTTTCCGGTGGTGGATGGGACTGATAATTTGTTCTATGAATATACAGCCACCGCTGTTCCTAATCTCTATAGACCGTATAGGAATCTTGAAGTACCGCTCACGGCATGGCAACACCGTGTTTGGTTTGATGGCGCCCTCCCCCAACCGGTTACCGCGGTTCGTTTAGGCCCCTTATCGATTGAAGGGGCCACTTGGCCTGTTTTGGCCGGGTATACCCCACATCCGCGTTATATGACGCTTGCAGTCGGTGAACTGCGTAATTTGCATTCGTCTTTGATACGTGTGCATAGAGCTTTAGTACAGTTTGTTACAGGCAACATCCAGGGATCCCCGCCTGGAGTTGCAGCCCATCCAGCTGGAGCAGGCGGTGTAACCATAAGTCCTGTCATGGTTAATTCGGTGATGGGCAAGCGCCCACAAAATAAGGATGATTTTCCTTATTGGCTTGCAGAAAAATTTGACCAGCTGGAGGCAGTTTTTCCAAATACCTCTCCCGTGGAAAAACACAGGATTCTGACGATTAGTTTGCCAAAAGACTTGATCCCCGAGTTGGCAGAATGCAACAACTGGGGTAAGGTATTCGCAGCAGTATATGCGAAGTGTTTCGGCACTCCTTCCATGACGGTTCTCCCCTCTGTAATTAAACGAGTGCAGGATGAGCATGGCCCTGAAGCAGCTGTGGAATTAGGGATGAGACTGGTGGGAGTGTTCGACGTAGTAGCTGATTTGATCCTTGCAAATGTCAAGGGCGATGCAGTTAACTTTCAAGTAGCAAATGCTTTGGCTTTGATCCCAGAACCGGACAAGCCGCGCAAATTACCGAAAATTATTGCACAGGCTTACAAAACAATTGGCCACAATAGCCTGGGAGTCAAGCCTTTTGCTAAACCGCAAACACAATCGCAACAACAACCAAAAACTCAATCTGAGAAGGATGAGAAACCGTTCTTTACTAAAAAGAGCTGGAGGTTGAAAAAACAGGGTAAGCAACAGAAGAAGCCGGGGTCGCGAGGCGCATCCCCAGTTTCCGTCTCTTCTGAACGCACTTATGATTTGCGCGATAGGGCGAGAATTAAATCTCCAGAGAGATTTCAAGTCCCTGATTCGCGTTCTCCTCATTCTTCACAGGCACCAACAACCTCACAGGCTGGTGGAGGAGATTGCCAGGATAGAGGCAGGGGTTGAGAGGCTCCGCAGGGACGAGACCAACCTCGACAACAAGCCCGAGGGAAATCAGAAGAATTTCAACGTTTTCGCCCACAGTTTCAGAAGAAGAAAGTTGCAGCTGTAACAGCGAGGTATGCCACAGACGGTGAGAACGAGACTCCTGAATTGGACGTGGGCAGTGACGCTCCTAGACAGCGCCGCGGAAGTTACCATAGTGCGGGAGGCGCTACGTCCTCATGTGGAGGCGACAGCAACTGAAACCTTCATTACTGTCGAGACAGCAGACACCAGAGTGGCACCCCCTGACAGATTATATAATATTGTCATTCAAATTGAAGGTGACATACAAGTGTTATTAAAGGGATTTTTGGGGAGAATCTGTCCTCTTCTTACGACATTTTGTTAGCGGAGGCGGATTGGCCGCCACCATTCGTACTTGCTGCGCGTAAAGGGGAGGAGGTAATCCTTCCGAGCTTTTCTCGTCATGTCCCCAAGGACAAAGCGGAGGCTCTCGCAGCTGGCGGGGCTGTGGCCCTGGCTCCAGCGTTATACCGCAACTACGTGGGCTGGGATGAAGATTCTCCCCCCCATGATATTCCTTTGCGGTCGCTGCCACAGCCATAACCCCAATATCCCATCAAACGGGAAGCTAAAGGTCCCATTTCCAAAATTCTGACACAGTTAGAATATCAAGGAGTGATTGAAACATGCGTGTCACCGATGAATAATCCCCTTTTGGATCGTACTGCTTAGTTTTGGATTACCGACATTTGAACTCTCATTGTCGGACCTTTGCGGTGCAAAACACACACAGTTCTGCGCTTGTAGACAGTCTTGTTCGTAAAAAATATAAAACTACACTTGACCTATCCAATGGATTCTACACGCACAACTTAGCCCCGGAGAGTAGCCAATGGAGCGCTTTTACCTCCGGTGGTAAATTATTCAAATTCCGGCGTTTACCTATGGGCTACAAGAACAGTCCAGGCTTATTCGCTGCCCGTGTTGTCTCTTTGTTAGACGGCATAGACCCAGATGCATGTTCGTACGTCGATGATATCTATCTGACAGACGACGAATTATACCCGCATCTTTCCCGAGTGGACCGCATTATTCTAGAATTTGCGGTGTTAGGTTACAAGTTTAACTTTGCCAAATCTCACATTGCTGAATTTACCGTTTTGTTTTTGGGCTATGAGCTCAACAATGAAGGTAAGGGCTTAGCCCCCATTTCCTGGAGAAATGTGCACTTTTGTGCCCTCCAACCACTCTGAAGAAACTTCAGTCTTTACTGGGTTTTCTAAACTTCGGGCGTACTTACATTCCCTAATATGCCCAGTGTATCAAGCCACTGTATGCCTTGATACAACCTAACTTTTCGAAGTCATGCTGGCTTCCGGAGCATTCCTCCATACTGCAGTCTTTGCAGACAGACCTACTTGAATCTAAATTCTTGTTGACGCGTGACAACCACACAAACCTGGTGATTAGAATCATTCCAGGGGCAGTGGGTTTCACGTACTTAACCTTTAACGAAGGTGACACAGTACCGATCGCATACAAGTCACATCTTTACACTTCCGCAGAAATGCGCTTTTCATCTGTGCAGAAAGTTTTGACTGCAGTGCAGATGGCGATTCTAAAGGAACGCGCACTGGCACAGGGAAAACGCATTCTGGTGGTAACACCATATCCTGCCCTGGAGGCAGTGATGAAAGCGAGTGATCCGAACTCTAAAGCTTTGCACCCCCGTTGGATACAATGGGCAACATCTTTGACGTCTCCGGATGTCACCTTTATTTTTGATTCTTCTCTTCAGACTCAGGAGTTTTTACAGTATGAATTCGTTCATCCTCCTCCTCTGTCCTTGCTACCGCTTGAGGAATACGAATGTATTATCTATACCGATGGTTCGGCACAACCGGCCACGGGTTCCAAGCATGCTTATTCAGCAGCGTGTGCTATTGTTGCAGGTACCATGGTGAACGGTAAGTTCAAATCAACTGTAGTGCACACTCAGGCACTAGGAGACAGTACTGCACAATTGGCCGAGCTGCGCACATTGGTGCTCGCACTTCAGTTCGCTAATCCGGATGTGACCACCCTAATTGTGTGCGATTCTTACTACTGTGTTCAGTCTTACAATGACAATCTGTTCTTTTGGTCGCAAATCGACCACAGAGACGCCAAAGGTAGCACAATTAAGCATAAAATGCTTTGGGTTCGAGTGGCAGATTTGAAACAACGTCTGCCACTCACACAGGTGATTCACACTCTTGGCCACCACCGTGTGGGTGCACACGCTGTCGGTAACGGTTTGGCGGACGAAGCTGCCAAATCAGCAGTAGCCACGTGTTCAGTCGCAGCAGTTACAAGATCCATGACTAAAATAGATAATGATATTTTAGCAGCTATTGCTGCAACAAAGGAAGGTGCTAATTACCCTAGGGGATTCCCTTCCAAATACTCTTATCAATTAGGTCCCGAACAGGCTCCTTACGTAAATATTCCAGACGTTGGTGATCGGCTGATTCCCAACGCGGACCGCAGACTTTCCTTGACAACAGCCGCACACGAAGGCATGGCTTCGGCTCATGCTGGCGTGTCTGCGACGGTTTCCATCTTGCAGCAGCGTTACTGGTGGCGTGGTTTATACAAACAAACCCGTACTTATGTGCTTTCCTGTGACGTTTGTCAGCAGATTAAGCCTTCCACGGTTACACGGCCTCCACAGACCCCGCTCTGCATTTCTAACAGAACTTTTGGGTGTGTTTACCTGGATCACTGCGGTCCATTTTCTTCTGACACTGCATATAAATACATCTTAGTTGCAGTTGATTCGTGCACACGTTTCATCTGGGTTTGGCCACAACGGAGTGCTGACGCTCGAAATGTCATAAGGGATTTGCGTGTCTTTGTGGGAATTTTCGCCTGTGGCACCTTCCATTCTGACCAAGGTCCGGCGTTCGCCTCTAAGGCTTACAAGGACGCAATGGGTTCACTGGGGGTGCGGGTGAAATTTTCGTCTCCATATCGGCCTGAGGGCAATTCGATTGTTGAACGAATGAACCGTGACTTAAAGCAATCATTGACAGCTAGAGTCTTAGGTACTGGCAGGAACTGGCTGGCCCACTTGTATACCGTACAACGTGCACTTAATAATCTCCCTAGAAGACCTCTGGGTGGGCGGACCCCATACGAAATGGTCTTTGGCATACGCATGTTTGTGCCCGACCTTG
The DNA here is from genome assembly GCA_963921515.1 of Calotriton arnoldi. Classification (NCBI taxonomy): domain Eukaryota; kingdom Metazoa; phylum Chordata; class Amphibia; order Caudata; family Salamandridae; genus Calotriton; species Calotriton arnoldi. Next base: position 149,110 of record CAWUFW010003846.1, read on the forward strand.
ATGGTCTAGACATGGCGGCGCAATCCGCCATCTTTGATGTAGATAACCATTCTACTATGTTACAGGACTTACAAGAAGCCCGAGACAAACTTGCAATAGAACATTTACCTTCAGCCACAGACGCTGCGCTGCAGATTCCGATTGCCGGCTGGCTTCCGAAGATTGGAGATCTGGTTCGAGAGAAGGTGGAGAACAAAAAAGAATTCGGCCCCTCTTATTGTGCACCAGTTCCAGTCCTTGGCTTGAAGGGAACTCGTACAGTCATCTTACCACCGCTTCCTGGTCGCAAAGAGAACAGATACATCTCAGTGGAAAATGTCAAGCTACAACATCTGGCCGATCCTGAATAGTGTTACACCAGCGGTCTCTTGTCCTGTCATTTCCTGGACAAATGTTTGTGGCCCTCCGGCCTGAACGGTCACTGATGTTGCTATCGAGATGGTAGATTTGCCTGATTGCTTACTCGACGAACCGGACTCCCCCTGCAACGATGAGACTGAGTATACCTACCCCGCCAACGAGTCGGTGACTCACCTACCAACAACGCCACTGAGCCCAACACGTTATTCTTTTGACTCGGATTCCACCTCATCACTTGTCCCGTCCAAATTCAGTATTTTTGTATCCTGGCTCAGAGACAATTTTTTGATTCCCCTTGGACATACATCTGGTTGGTACTATTCCTGATTTTTCTGTTCATGTCCATTGGCTTTGTCACAGTTTTTTTCTACTCATCAATGGTCACTATTTACCAGAACGCTCTGCAGTGAACTGTGTCGCTGGAACTTTGGCTCCACATTCTTCATCTCACATCATGAAGCGTGACCACACATTTGTGAACATTTCAGCTTTTCCAGTCGCTGATGGCATCGTATGGGATGCGGTAAATTTCCAAATTTATGGACCAACTGAGATTATTAATGTACCAAATGTCCTCCGTGTTTCAATGGGTGGTCGTTAAAAGTAATATTAATTCTGACGATTGGGATGGGCATGCAGTTGAATCATTATTTACTGATTTGAAATATTATGCTGCTTTTAATGCTGAAGATTTGTACATGAATTCTGCAAGTTATGCCGATTTGTATTGTTACCAGCATTGGGGCAACCACTTTGTCCATAAACCAAGTGCTCTGCGTGGTCCTTTTACCTACACCCAATGGGAGCATTGTCCAACCCCTTCGCCAGGTAGCTCCTAGACTCTTAGAAATAAGTTTACTTACTTTACAGACTTTGATAGATCGAACCCTGGCTCCTATTATTTTAAATTGAACACTTCATCCACGCAGAAAATCATGCTGACCCACACCAAATTGCTATATCCGGCTCCTTTTTGAGCGCCTTAGCTGTGGGTGGTTATGAATACTGGAAGGACACCATTGACTTGAAATCTATTTGTGGCTCCAAACCATGGCAGGTGCAAGGCACAGAAGCCTTGCACCGTGCTTGCCTTATCCCGGCCCAAATTTTATTTTTGAATAATACCATCTATCAAACTACGTGTTGGGGTTTGGCTACTTCCAAACAATTGAATGCACCTTCCATTCCTGTATTGTCATCCGCTCCCAACTCAAGCTTGCATTTCAATATGTCCCTTGCATCGGTGCAAGCTTTGTTTCAGAACAATTCGTTTAATGTCTCCACGTTTGTTCAGTCACCCTGGTTGGCTTGGCCGACGGCAGCAGACGCATGCCAGCTGCGTTTTCATGACTCAGCTCCTGAGTACAAACAGGATAGGCCAGACCCGAGGTTTTCTGACTCTCGTACTGTTACAACATATTCTGTTGGTAAATTATGTAACCAGTGGTTGCAGCACTATTCTTTAGATTCTGTAAAACAGCATTTGTCCCTGCTATCAGGCAACATAGATCTGTCCGATTTTGTTCTGGGGCTTCGTGGCCCTCGACCTAAGAGATTCATTTATGAGACCTATAATGAACTCTGGAAGCTTTCGCAAATTGAAGCTGCTTCCCGTCTAAGGGAAATAGATCAGGCAAATTTGGAAAAGGTGCTTGCTGTTGTTGACAATAGTATTAATACCCTGTCTTCCCGCATTTACACGTTAGAGAATATTGTGTCCTCTGTTGTTGATATTGTACAAGATGATGTTTCTGTGTTATATCATGGTCAGAATCAGTTGCGTTCAGTTATGCAGTTTGCGTGGACTTTGCAGACACTTAAGATGGGTAAAGTTCCTTGGCACTTTTTGAACACCTCTGCCTTATTCCTGCCTTTTAATTTAACTGACAAACAGCAGTTCATGTCCATGAAGGATGCAGCATACACTCTGTTACATATCGAGAAAATAGAGCCCATACCATTCTCTGTGGCGGAATTGGATTCTGCCGTGTGGCTAGTGCATGGGGTTATCGCCTTGCCTTTTTCTTTATTTGAATTTAGTTCATGCATGAAACATTATCCTGTGGGCCGTTTTCAGCCCTTGGGCAGTGCCTTCCTGCATGAACTTTGGTCCCTGCCTTTCATGTATAAATGCCTGAGGGACGGGAAGGAGGTTTTTCTCACAGGGGAGTCTTGTGATTCTACTGTGGGTCATTCCCTTATTTGCAAGAACATTAAATTGCACGGAGCTTGTAACGAACGTTACAAGCTCCGAATCTTGCTTGTGTGTTAAAGGGCATTCCTGCTCCTGCTATTTCTCCTACTTTCACTGTGCTTGCAAATGGTAGCTATCTGCTTCTGAATAATCAAGACTGCTGTGGCATGCAGGCCGGCATACCCTATATTGTTACAGTTTCACACAGGGTTGTCTGCTGCAAAACTGTGCTTTTTCCTCCCCCGCACGACATCATAGATAGTTCCATTTGGCCTTCCATTCCTACTTTGAAGGCGGATTTCAATAAATTGAGCAGAATAAAGGCGCTATTATTGAACCAGGAGGTTATGCTCACATCCGCCCGGGAGACATTCATTCTCCAGGTGGCAAGTACCCACAGTGAAAAGTGAAATACAGGCCCTTTTGAACACTAACCTCCCACAACATTTCGGTGAACTGATTCACCATGTTTTTAATGCATCACGCACCGAAGGTCTGGTGCACTTTTTTAAGGTTGTGGGCTCTGGCCTTGTAACCTCCTTTCAAACTATCTTTGGTGTAATACCGGCTTTTATTCATTCTATTTTTTCCAGCGTCTTTGGCGGCTTTCCGTTGATCCTCGTTTTAGCGGCTGGTGTATTGCTTTTGGTCTGTGTACTACGCAATGGCTGCACCTCCTTGGGCCCTTCTCGACCCAGGTCGACTCCAGATGCTCCGTGAGCGCATCCTCGCTGGCTTTGGCATCCTGCCATTGGCGACGCTCAGTGTGTCCTATAGACTTTCTTTTCGCTTTGCGTATTTCACTTGTGTGCAACCTGTGATGTCTTGCATCAGATGTCCTTTCTCGTGGTCCTTGGATTATTGCCTCTCCAATACGTCTCTGTCTCGACCGGATTTTGTCCTGCTGGTGGGTCCCTTAGAGGCCCATGAACGGGACTGTTCCGGTGCAGGCTACATGGCGCGTGCGGCTGCACTGGGGATTTTGGCACAATGGGATATCTGGGCGGCTGCTCAGAATCTCCTACAACAAAGTTATATTGAGTACCACGCAAGTTGTCCCGCAATGCTGTTCGCTGCTCCCTCTTGCGAGGAACATGACTGCAGTTTTGATTTATTAGACTGGATGGCGTCGCTTTTTTCCGACGATTCCAATGATGTCCTCTTGGAAGGTGTGGTGTTTTTCTGCACTTACACTCTGTTGGATTAAGGGGGCCTTCCCTTTCCGCGACCTGCCTCGCTGGATATTTTTTTTTTATTCTACCATTCTTTTTCCTCTACCATTCATTGTCCTTCATGGGGACTATTCCGAAACGGACGTTTCTGTTCTGCTCCATCTATTTGAACTCTGTCTTCGTCCTATGTCTTGGCCGATGGACTGCCCAGGGGAGGGTGTCATGTGGTTTGTGGCCTCCTGGTCTGCCTTGCTACGTTGGCTTAGGCCTGGCTGCCATGATGCTTTTTTGCGCACGTTACTTTGTGCCTTTGTTTTTCCAGCCTCTGCTTCTGCCCGGCTATTTTAGAACTGTCTGCATTTCTGTCTTTCACCTTTTCTCCTGTTCCCTTTGGGTTACGTCTGCACAACATGTACAAGGTCGAAAAACATCGTCCCTTGTTCTTGCTGATCTGGCCAGTCCCTCGCACTTAGACATAACACTAAGTACAGCTGCACTGGAGAAATTCATGTGCTTTTAATATTGTGATCTCACTGTTGGAGGCACTTGGATAAAAATCTTTCCAGAGAGAAGAGCTGTGCCTGTCTGATGATGTAAATCTTGCATCTAGATATTGAGGTATGGGGGCTCGCCTGACAATGCCCAGAGGTCTTCTGTTTTTATAATAAACTAGCTACTAGCACGGGGAGGGTGGTATGGTCATTTAGCCCTATATCCACTGCTTTATGAAATGCTTTCCCCGTTTGTATTCTATGGAATTGTAACTATGCTGATGATATTATCCTTATGCATTATGCTGATAGTACTGGCACGTGTACTGTATCTTAGAGCAAGGTAGTTGAAATAAATATTTTGAACTATACAGTGTCTCTTATTACGCACGTTGTGGACAGGTATGAGTGAGTTATGAAAGGGTGTTCTTGTTCCAGCGAGTCCTGAGAGAGAGAGATACCGTGTTCTGGGTTGTCTAATCATTGGTAGCATCGCTGCTCATGAGACGCTACAGCTAGTCGGATTGGGATTGTGGGTACTAAGGTTTATGGTTGGCTCACCACTATATTCCGAGGTCCTATTATCCTGTGCATAGCTCTGTGTATGTGCAGAATCCCTACAACAAGGTGAGTTGTATCTAGTCCCAGTGGTCATGTGGCCTTTTCTTTAGACCACAGTTCCCAAAATGCACCATTATGCAAATTTTCAAACCGGCTTCGACCTATTGTCATTTTTAGCATTAGTAGCTCTCAAATTTTGCCAAAGTCCAGCATTTACCTCATAATATGCGATGCATTCAGGAAAATATTTTAAAAGCATAGTGCACCTCGCTGCCACGTGATGAGTAGGTGCTTGAAAGGAAAACACGAAGACTGCTAGAAAGAGGCCAACACCTCCTTCACTCCCTTTCTTTCCAGCCTCACCAATAGTCACGGCAATCCATTTTCGACTGTTTCGGTTGGAAAGCGAGTCATGCCCCCTCCATTTGCTGCACAAACCTTTCTCCACTTTACCGGGGGCCTCCAACTCTGCAGGGCGGGCTCTCATTAGTCAGGAATGGAGAATCCTGCTTATTCAACCACGAAAAAAGGAAGAGCCCACAGCTTCGGCAACTTTTCAAACTGACATCTTTATTCTGTCTGAATCACGTGGCAGCTTTAGCAACTCTTTTATACCTAACGCGTTTCAGCGCACAGCGCCTTGGTCACAGGTTTAAAAATTTGCATAATGGTGCATTTTGGGAACTGTGGTCTAAAGAAAAGGCCACATGACCACTGGGACTAGATACAACTCACCTGTGACCAAGGCGCTGTGCGCTGAAACGCGTTAGGTATAAAAGAGTTGCTAAAGCTGCCACGTGATTCAGACAGAATAAAGATGCCAGTTTGAAAAGTTGCCGAAGCTGTGGGCTCTTCTTTTTTTCGTGGTTGAATAAGCAGGATTCTCCATTCCTCAGACCCTCCAGGATTCCGCGATTTCGCGGTTTACCGCGAAATCGGCACTTTTGTAAAAATGCCGCGAGTTTTACAAAAGTGCCCGCAAAATCGGCACTTTTGTAAAAATGCTGCGATTTTTACATAAGTGCCCACGAAAATGAAGGAATGCAGGGAAAAGCTGAAGCAGCTCAGCAGCAAAAGGATGCTCCAGTACCTGGGAGGGGAGGGGGGAGGGGTACTGTGGGGTAGCACGGGAGCATTGGTCCTCCTTCAGTACCAGCTGCTTGTGTCATGGGTGGGAGTGGAGGTCTGATGGCGGTGATTAACACTTAACACTCTCAACATGACAATAGAACAGGTTGTTGGTGCAATGCCAATTCATTGAAAGGCAGAAATACTCCAACACTGTATATAAGCAATTACAGAAAATTACTAGGAAGATACAGGATTGCTGATAAAACAGGGAGCCCGAAATCTGAGTAAAATATGAAAAAAATAGTTTATGCATGAGCTAGTTAGCCTCAACTGTACCTCAAATAGTCCAGACGCAAATAATGAAATGTACAATCACAAACATTATCAGCTAGTAAGACGCAGCCTGTGAAGCCAAAGACAATCCTTGCAACAAGTATAGTTGCTGTCTCTGGATATGCAAAACTCATGTTCCACTGCAAGCTTCGTTTTCAGGCACGGAATTTCAGATGGTAGCACTGTGAAACTTTAAAAACAAATTACTCTTGGAGGGCTATGTGAAGCTAAAATGCCTAGTTCAAAGCAGAAAAAATACCTACAGACAGAATAACAGTTTCAATACATTAAGCAAGCCTGAGAAGTAACATTAATTTCTATTACCAGTTTCTAGCACCTACGATAAGCTGTGGGGGTTTTTGGGTCTCTAGGGTGGGGTGGAGTAATGTTGGGAAAGCAAGGGATACAATTATAGGAATTTAACCTGGCATTTCAGCAAGGATGCAGTAAGATTTTTAAATTCACTGGTGCATGTGTATTATACTGTCCTTAGTCACTTGCAAGAGTTTGGGCTCTCAGGAGCTCATAGTCTCTATATTGTTCAAGACCTGCCAGATCGTAACAAATGGAACAGTTATTCAGAAGTCGAGAGCAGGTCACGAGATGTCAGCTGCTCTGTGATAATGTGAGATTTTGCACTTGTGATGAAAAGTCATGGTTGCAGAATGCTTGCAGCAAGTCTCCGATGGTTGAGGCCGTGAAGGATAGACTGTCTTCTGTACAGCTTGCAGTTGCCTCTTTAAGAATTCCAGCTTTGAGGAACAGCTTCTTGTCGGGCCACACAAAGCTCACCATGTGAATGTTCACAGACAGAACTCTGGGTGCAATTTGGATGTACCACAACAGTAACTAGCCACCTTAATGGATGCCTCTAGCAGCTTCACAAATGGGCTTTGTACCTGCAATACTTAAGCAGAGCAGGCTGTTTGCACACTCAAATCTGATTGACACTGAACAGTCAATTGTAAAGTTGGACCTAGGTTTGACTTTGTGGCACCTCCCCACGCTAAACATTGGCCCTTCCTGGCTCCACTCTCCATTTCACATCACCTGTAGATGTGCATGAAACTATAGAATTCCATTGGACATTGTACTAGCTTAGTATATTTTTATCAGGAAGGAGGGAGGGAGAGGTGTGAGCTATAACAGCTCTGTGACTGCATCAGCACATAGAGGAAAATAGAGTATAAGATGAGGCCATGTGTACTACATTTGTGCGACTCAGTAATCAGTCACAAACTGGTTACCGGTCGCAAAAGCAATAGTTTTGTATGTAAGAAAATCATTTGCAGGCATCAATTTAGCAATACAAATGAATTATGAATTGGTATGCTACCGGCTCAAAATAGTGATTCGCTATTAAAAAATCGTTTATAGCGAATCACTATTCTTATGGCAATGCATTTGCAAATAGCGATTAGTCATAAGAAAAACACAGTTTTGCACATGCAAATTACCACCAATTCTAAGCAGGTGGGAACTGTGTGCAACCTATAACAAATAGGCCAGAATGCATCTGTGATTTCCAAAATGGCTGCTGTATCTGGGATGGCAAGAAGAATATGTATTCTGGAATGGAATGGGCTAAGCAAACGGAGGATTGAATTTCCAAGGGATAGCAGCCTTCACCTTTGGACTGCTTCCTCTGTTCCATATCCCAGATTGCCTATTTCAAAGTGGAATACTCTGCTAAAACAGTTTCCATTGTTTTAAAGCTGAAAATGGATGATTATGAGTAAAATAAAGTGCCGCAAAAATGCCGCTAAATATCCATATTTGTGCCGCTAAATTTCCATATTTGTGCCGCTAAATTTGCTAATCCATGCCGCAATATCCTGGGGGGTCTGATTCCTGACTAATGAGAGCCCGCCCTGTAGAGTTGGAGGCCCCCGGTAAAGTGGAGAAATGTTTGTGCAGCAAATGGAGGGGGCATGACTCGCTTTCCAACCGAAACAGTCGAAAATGGATTGCCGTGACTATTGGTGAGGCTGGAAAGAAAGGGAGTGAAGGAGGTATTGGTCTCTTTCTAGCAGTCTTCGTGTTTTCCTTTCAAGCACCTACTCATCACGTGGCAGCGAGGTGCACTATGCTTTTAAAATATTTTCCTGAATGCATCGCATATAATAAGGTAAATGCTGGACTTTGGCAAAATTTGAGAGCTACTAATGCTAAAAATGACACTATGTCGAAGCCGGTTTGAAAATTTGCATAATGGTGCATTTTGGGAACTGTGGTCTAAAGAAAAGGCCACATGACCACTGGGACTAGATACAACTCACCTGTGACCAAGGCGCTGTGCGCTGAAACGCGTTAGGTATAAAAGAGTTGCTAAAGCTGCCACGTGATTCAGACAGAATAAAGATGTCAGTTTGAAAAGTTGCCGAAGCTGTGGGCTCTTCCTTTTTTCGTGGTTGAATAAGCAGGATTCTCCATTACTGAGTAATGAGAGCCCGCCCTGCAGAGTTGGAAGCCCCCGGTAAAGTGGAGAAATGTTTGTGCAGCAAATGGAGGGGGCATGATTTGCTTTCCAACCGAAACAGTTGAAAATGGTTTGCCGTAACTATTGGTGAGGCTGGAAAGAAAGGGAGGGAAGGAGGTGTTGGCCTCTTTCTAGCAGTCTTCGTGTTTTCCTTTCAAGCACCTACTCATCATGTGGCAGCGAGGTGCACTATGCTTTTAAAATATTTTCCTGAATGCATCGCATATAATAAGGTAAATGCTGGACTTTGGCAAAATTTGAGAGCTACTAATGCTAAAAATGACACTATGTCGAAGCCGGTTTGAAAATTTGCATAATGGTGCATTTTGGGAACTGTGGTCTAAAGAAAAGGCCACATGACCACTGGGACTAGATACAACTCACCTCTGACCAAGGCGCTGTGCGCTGAAACGCGTTAGGTATAAAAGAGTTGCTAAAGCTGCCACGTGATTCAGACAGAATAAAGATGTCAGTTTGAAAAGTTGCCGAAGCTGTGGGCTCGTCCTTTTTTCGTGGTTGAATAAGCAGGATTCTCCATTCCTGACTAATGAGAGTCCGCCCTGCAGAGTTGGAGGCCCCCGGTAAAGTGGAGAAATGTTTGTGGCGCAAATGGAGGGGGCATGACTCGCTTTCCAACCGAAACAGTCGAAAATGGATTGCCGTGACTATTTGTGAGGCTGGAAAGAAAGGGAGTGAAGGAGGTGTTGGCCTCTTTCTAGCAGTCTTCGTGTTTTCCTTTCAAGCACCTACTCATCACGTGGCAGCGAGGTGCACTAGGCTTTTAAAATATTTTCCTGAATGCATCGCATATAATAAGGTAAATGCTGGACTTTGGCAAAATTTGAGAGCTACTAATGCTAAAAATGACACTATGTCGAAGCCAGTTTGAAAATTTGCATAATGGTGCATTTTGGGAACTGTGGTCTAAAGAAAAGGCCACATGACCACTGGGACTAGATACAACTCACCTCTGACCAAGGCGCTGTGCGCTGAAACGCGTTAGGTATAAAAGAGTTGCTAAAGCTGCCACGTGATTCAGACAGAATAAAGATGTCAGTTTGAAAAGTTGCCGAAGCTGTGGGCTCTTCCTTTTTTCGTGGTTGAATAAGCAGGATTCTCCATTCCTGACTAATGAGAGCCCGCTCTGCAGAGTTGGAGGCCCCCGGTAAAGTGGAGAAATGTTTGTGAAGCAAATGGAGGGGGCATGACTCGCTTTCCAACCGAAACAGTCGAAAATGGATTGCCGTGAATATTTGTGAGGCTGGAAAGAAAGGGAGTGAAGGAGGTGTTGGCCTCTTTCTAGCAGTCTTCGTGTTTTCCTTTCAAGCACCTACTCATCATGTAGCAGCGAGGTGCACTATGCTTTTAAAATATTTTCCTGAATGCATCGCATATAATAAGGTAAATGCTGGACTTTGGCAAAATTTGAGAGTTACTAATGCTAAAAATGACACTATGTCGAAGCCGGTTTGAAAATTTGCATAATGGTGCATTTTGGGACCTGTGGTCTAAAGAAAAGGCCACATGACCACTGGGACTAGATACAACTCAACTGTGACCAAGGCGCTGTGCGCTGAGATGCGTTAGGTATAAAAGAGTTGCTAAAGCTGCCACGTGATTCAGACAAAATAAAGATGTCAGTTTGAAAAGTTGCCGAAGCTGTGGGCTCTTCCTTTTTTCGTGGTTGAATAAGCAGGATTCTCCATTCCTGACTAATGAGAGCCCGCCCTGCAGAGTTGGAGGCCCCCCGGTAAAGTGGAGAAATGTTTGTGCAGCAAATGGAGGAGGCATGACTCGCTTTCCAACCGAAACAGTCGAAAATGGATTGCCGTGACTATTGGTGAGGCTGGAAAGAAAGGGAGTGAAGGAGGTGTTGGCCTTGGCCTCTTTCTAGCAGTCTTCGTGTTTTCCTTTCAAGCACCTACTCATCACGTGGCAGCGAGGTGCACTATGCTTTTAAAATATTTTCCTGAATGCATCGCATATATTAAGGTAAATGCTGGACTTTGGTAAAATTTGAGAGCTACTAATGCTAAAAATGACACTATGTCGAAGCAGGTTTGAAAATTTGCATAATGGTGCATTTTGGGAACTGTGGTCTAAAGAAAAGGCCACATGACCACTGGGACTAGATACAACTCACCTGTGACCAAGGCGCTGTGCGCTGAAACGCGTTAGGTATAAAAGAGTTGCTAAAGCTGCCACGTGATTCCGACAGAATAAAGATGTCAGTTTGAAAAGTTGTCGAAGCTGTGGGCTCTTCCTTTTTTCGTGGTTGAATAAGCAGGATTCTCCATTCCTGACTAATGAGAGCCCGCTCTGCAGAGTTGGAGGCCCCCGGTAAAGTGGAGAAATGTTTGTGAAGCAAATGGAGGGGGCATGACTCGCTTTCCAACCGAAACAGTTGAAAAAGGATTGCCGTGACTATTGGTGAGGCTGGAAAGAAAGGGAGTGAAGGAGGTATTGGCCTCTTTCTAGCAGTCTTCATGTTTTCCTTTCATGCACCTACTCATCACGTGGCAGCGAGGTGCACTATGCTTTTAAAATATTTTCCTGAATGCATCGCATATAATAAGATAAATGCTGGACTTTGGCAAAATTTGAGAGCTACTAATGCTAAAAATGACACTATGTCGAAGCCGGTTTGAAAATTTGCATAATGGTGCATTTTGGCGACTGTGGTCTAAAGAAAAGGCCACATGACCACTAGGACTAGATACAACTCACCTGTGACCAAAGCGCTGTGCGCTGAAACGCGTTAGGTATAAAAGAGTTGCTAAAGCTGCCGCGTGATTCAGACAGAATAAAGATGTCAGTTTGAAAAGTTGCCGAAGCTGTGGGCTGTTCCTTTTTTCATGGTTGAATTAGCAGGATTCTCCATTCCTGACTAATGAGAGCCCGCCCTGCAGAGTTGGAGGCCCCGGTAAAGTGGAGAAATGTTTGTGCAGCAAATGGAGGGGGCATGACTCGCTTTCCAACCGAAACAGTCGAAAATGGATTGCCGTGACTATTGGTGAGGCTGGAAAGAAAGGGAGTGAAGGAGGTGTTGGCCTCTTTCTAGCAGTCTTCGTGTTTTCCTTTCAAGCACCTACTCATCACGTGGCAGCGAGGTACACTATGCTTTTAAAATATTTTCCTGAATGCATCGCATATAATAAGGTAAATGCTGGACTTTGGCAAAATTTGAGAGCTACTAATGCTAAAAATGACACTATGTCGAAGCCGGTTTGAAAATTTGCATAATGGTGCATTTTGGGAACTGTGGTCTAAAGAAAAGGCCACATGACCATTGGGACTAGATACAACTCACCTGTGACCAAGGCTCTGTGCGCTGAAACGCGTTAGGTATAAAAGAGTTGCTAAAGCTGCCACGTGATTCAGACAGAATAAAGATGTCAGTTTGAAAAGTTGCCGAAGCTGTGTGCTCTTCCTTTTTCGTGGTTGAATAAGCAGGATTCTCCATTCCTGACTAATGAGAGCCCGCCCTGCAGAGTTGGAGGCCCCCGGTAAAGTGGAGAAATGTTTGTGCAGCAAATGGAGGGGGCATGACTCGCTTTCCAACCGAAACAGTCGAAAATGGATTGCCGTGACTATTTGTGAGGTTGGAAAGAAAGGGAGTGAAGGAGGTGTTGGCCTTGGCCTTTTTCTAGCAGTCTTCGTGTTTTCCTTTCAAGCACCTACTCATCAAGTGGCAGCGAGGTGCACTATGCTTTTAAAATATTTTCCTGAATGCATCGCATAATAAGGTAAATGCTGGACTTTGGCAAAATTTGAGAGCTACTAATGCTAAAAATGACACTATGTCGAAGCCGGTTTGAAAATTTGCATAATGGTGCATTTTGGGAACTGTGGTCTAAAGAAAAGGCCACATGACCACTGGGACTAGATACAACTCACCTGTGACCAAGGCGCTGTGCGCTGAAACGCGTTAGGTATAAAAGAGTTGCTAAAGCTGCCACGTGTTTCAGACAGAATAAAGATGTCAGTTTGAAAAGTTGCCGAAGCTGTGGGCTCTTCCTTTTTTCTTGGTTGAATAAGCAGGATTCTCCATTCCTGACTAATGAGAGCCCTGCAGAGTTGGAGGACCCCGGTAAAGTGGAGAAATGTTTGTGCAGCAAATGGAGGGGGCATGACTCGCTTTCCAACCAAAACAGTCGAAAATGGATTGCCGTGACTATTGGTGAGGCTGGAAAGAAAGGGAGTGAAGGAGGTGTTGGTCTCTTTCTAGCAGTCTTCGTGTTTTCCTTTCAAGCACCTACTCATCACGTGGCAGCGAGGTGCACTATGCTTTTAAAATATTTTCCTGAATGCATCGCATATAATAAGGTAAATGCTGGACTTTGGCAAAATTTGAGAGCTACTAATGCTAAAAATGACACTATGTCGAAGCCGGTTTGAAAATTTGCATAATGGTGCATTTTGGGAACTGTGGTCTAAAGAAAAGGCCACATGACCACTGGGACTAGATACAACTCACCTGTGACCAAGGCGCTGTGCGCTGAAACGCGTTAGGTATAAAAGAGTTGCTAAAGCTGCCACGTGATTCAGACAGAATAAAGATGTCAGTTTGAAAAGTTGCCGAAGCTGTGGGCTCTTCCTTTTTCGTGGTTGAATAAGCAGGATTCTTCATTCCTGACTAATGAGAGCCCGCCCTGCAGAGTTGGAGGCCCCCGGTAAAGTGGAGAAATGTTTGTGCAGCAAATGGAGGGGCCATGACTCGCTTTCCAACCGAAACAGTCGAAAATGGATTGCCGTGACTATTGGTGAGGCTGGAAAGAAAGGAAGTGAAGGAGGTGTTGACCTCTTTCTAGCAGTCTTCGTGATTTCCTTTCAAGCACCTACTCATCAAGTGGCAGCGAGGTGCACTATGCTTTTAAAATATTTTCCTGAATGCATCGCATATAATAAGGTAAATGCTGGACTTTGGTAAAATTTGAGAGCTACTAATGCTAAAAATGACACTATGTCGAAGCCGGTTTGAAAATTTGCATAATGGTGCATTTTGGGAACTGTGGTCTAAAGAAAAGGCCACATGACCACTGGGACTAGATACAACTCACCTGTGACCAAGGCGCTGTGCGCTGAAACGCGTTAGGTATAAAAGAGTTGCTAAAGCTGCCACGTGATTCCGACAGAATAAAGATGTCAGTTTGAAAAGTTGTCGAAGCTGTGGGCTCTTCCTTTTTTCGTAGTTGAATAAGCAGGATTCTCCATTCCTGACTAATGAGAGCCCGCCCTGCAGAGTTGGAGGCTCCCGGTAAAGTGGAGAAATGTTTGTGCAGCAAATGGAGGGGGCATGACTCGCTTTCCAACCGAAACAGTCAAAAATGGATTGCCGTGACTATTGGTGAGGCTGGAAAGAAAGAGAGTGAAGGAGGTATTGGCCTCTCTCTAGCAGTCTTCGTGTTTTCCTTTCAAGCACCTACTCATCACGTGGCAGCGAGGTGCACTATGCTTTTAAAATATTTTCCTGAATGCATCGCATATAATAAGGTAAATGCTGGACTTTGGCAAAATTTGAGAGCTACTAATGCTAAAAATGACACTATGTCGAAGCCGGTTTGAAAATTTGCATAATGGTGCATTTTGGGAACTGTGGTCTAAAGAAAAGGCCACATGACCACTGGGACTAGATACAACTCACCTGTGACCAAAGCGCTGTGCGCTGAAACGCGTTAGGTATAAAAGAGTTGCTAAAGCTGCCACGTGATTCAGACAGAATAAAGATGTCAGTTTGAAAAGTTGCCGAAGCTGTGGGCTCTTCCTTTTTTCGTGGTTGAATAAGCAGGATTCTCCATTCCTGACTAATGAGAGCCCGCCCTGCAGAGTTGGAGGCCCCCGGTAAAGTGGAGAAATGTTTGTGCAGCAAATGGAGGGGGCATGACTCGCTTTCCAACCGAAACAGTCGAAAATGGATTGCCATGACGATTGGTGAGGCAGGAAAGAAAGGGAGTGAAGGAGGTGTTGGCCTCTTTCTAGCAGTTTTCGTGTTTTCCTTTCAAGCACCTACTCATCACGTGGCAGCGAGGTGCACTATGCTTTTAAAATATTTTCCTGAATGCATCGCATATAATAAGGTAAATGCTGGACTTTGGCAAAATTTGAGGGCTACTAATGCTAAAAATGACACTATGTCGAAGCCGGTTTGAAAATTTGCATAATGGTGCATTTTGGGAACTGTGGTCTAAAGAAAAGGCCACATGACCACTGGGACTAGATACAACTCACCTGTGACCAAAGCGCTGTGCACTGAAACGCGTTAGGTATAAAAGAGTTGCTAAAGATGCCACGTGATTCCGACAGAATAAAGATGTCAGTTTGAAAAGTTGTCGAAGCTGTGGGCTCTTCCTTTTTTCGTGGTTGAATAAGCAGGATTCTCCATTCCTGACTAATGAGAGCCCGCCCTGCAGAGTTGGAGGCCCCCTGTAAAGTGGAGAAATGTTTGTGCAGCAAATGGAGGGGGCATGACTCGCTTTCCAACCGAAACAGTCGAAAATGGATTTCCGTGACTATTGGTGAGGCTGGAAAGAAAGGGAGAGAAGGAGGTGTTGGCCTGTTTCTAGCAGTCTTCGTGTTTTCCTTTCAAGCACCTACTCATCACGTGGCAGCGAGGTGCACTATGCTTTTAAAATATTTTCCTGAATGCATCGCATATAATAAGGTAAATGCTGGACTTTGGCAAAATTTGAGAGCTACTAATGCTAAAATTGACACTATGTCGAAGCCGGTTTGAAAATTTGCATAATGGTGCATTTTGGGAACTGTGGTCTAAAGAAAAGGCCACATGACCACTGGGACTAGATACAACTCACCTGTGACCAAGGCGCTGTGCGCTGAAACGCGTTAGGTATAAAAGAGTTGCTAAAGCTTCCACGTAATTCAGACAGAATAAAGATGTCAGTTTGAAAAGTTGCCGAAGCTGTGGGCTCTTCCTTTTTTCGTGGTTGAATAAGCAGGATTCTCCATTCCTGACTAATGAGAGCCCGCCCTGCAGAGTTGGAGGCCCCCGGTAAAGTGGAGAAATGTTTGTGCAGCAAATGGAGGGGGCATGACTGGCTTTCCAACCGAAACAGTCGAAAATGTATTGCCGTGACTATTGGTGAGGCTGGAAAGAAAGGGAGTGAAAGAGGTGTTGGCCTCTTTCTAGCAGTCTTCGTGTTTTCCTTTCAAGCACCTACTCATCACGTGGCAGCGAGGTGCACTATGCTTTTAAAATATTTTCCTGAATGCATCGCATATAATAAGGTAAATGCTGGACTTTGGCAAAATTTGAGAGCTACTAATGCTAAAAATGACACTATGTCGAAGCCGGTTTGAAAATTTGCATAATGGTGCATTTTGGGAACTGTGGTCTAAAGAAAAGGCCACATGACCACTAGGACTAGATACAACTCACCTGTGACCAAAGCGCTGTGCGCTGAAACGCGTTAGGTATAAAAGAGTTGCTAAAGCTGCCGCGTGATTCAGACAGAATAAAGATGTCAGTTTGAAAAGTTGCCGAAGCTGTGGGCTGTTCCTTTTTTCATGGTTGAATTAGCAGGATTCTCCATTCCTGACTAATGAGAGCCCGCCCTGCAGAGTTGGAGGCCCCCGGTAAAGTGGAGAAATGTTTGTGCAGCAAATGGAGGGGCATGACTCGCTTTCCAACCGAAACAGTCGAAAATGGATTGCCGTGACTATTGGTGAGGCTGGAAAGAAAGGGAGTGAAGGAGGTGTTGGCCTCTTTCTAGCAGTCTTCGTGTTTTCCTTTCAAGCACCTACTCATCACGTGGCAGCGAGGTGCACTATGCTTTTAAAATATTTTCCTGAATGCATCGCATATAATAAGGTAAATGCTGGACTTTGGCAAAATTTGAGAGCTACTAATGCTAAAAATGACACTATGTCGAAGCCGGTTTGAAAATTTGCATAATGGTGCATTTTGGGAACTGTGGTCTAAAGAAAAGGCCACATGACCATTGGGACTAGATACAACTCACCTGTGACCAAGGCTCTGTGCGCTGAAACGCGTTAGGTATAAAAGAGTTGCTAAAGCTGCCACGTGATTCAGACAGAATAAAGATGTCAGTTTGAAAAGTTGCCGAAGCTGTGTGCTCTTCCTTTTTTCGTGGTTGAATAAGCAGGATTCTCCATTCCTGACTAATGAGAGCCCGCCCTGCAGAGTTGGAGGCCCCCCGGTAAAGTGGAGAAATGTTTGTGCAGCAAATGGAAGGAGCATGACTCTCTTTCCAACCGAAACAGTTGAAAATGGATTGCCGTGACGATTGGTGAGGCAGGAAAGAAAGGGAGTGAAGGAGGTGTTGGCCTCTTTCTAGCAGTCTTCGTGTTTTCCTTTCAAGCACCTACTCATCACGTGGCAGCGAGGTGCACTATGCTTTTAAAATATTTTCCTGAATGCATCGCATATAATAAAGTAAATGCTGGACTTTGGCAAAATTTGAGAGCTACTAATGCTAAAAATGACACTATGTCGAAGCCGGTTTGAAAATTGGCATAATGGTGCATTTTGGGAACTGTGGTCTAAAGAAAAGGCCACATGACCACTGGGACTAGATACAACTCACCTGTGACCAAGGCGCTGTGCGCTGAAACGCGTTAGGTATAAAAGAGTTGCTAAAGCTGCCACGTGATTCAGACAGAATAAAGATGTCAGTTTGAAAAGTTGCCGAAGCTGTGGGCTCTTCCTTTTTTCATGGTTGAATAAGCAGGATTCTCCATTCCTGACTAATGAGAGCCCGCCCTGCAGAGTTGGAGGCCCCCGGTAAAGTGGAGAAATGTTTGTGCAGCAAATGGAGGGGGCATGACTCGCTTCCAACCGAAACAGTCAAAAATGGATTGCCGTGACTATTGGTGAGGCTGGAAAGAAAGAGAGTGAAGGAGGTATTGGCCTCTCTCTAGCAATCTTCGTGTTTTCCTTTCAAGCACCTACTCATCACGTGGCAGCGAGGTGCACTATGCTTTTAAAATATTTTCCTGAATGCATCGCATATAATAAGGTAAATGCTGGACTTTGGCAAAATTTGAGAGCTACTAATGCTAAAAATGACACTATGTCGAAGCCGGTTTGAAAATTTGCATAATGGTGCATTTTGGGAACTGTGGTCTAAAGAAAAGGCCACATGACCACTGGGACTAGATACAACTCACCTGTGACCAAAGCGCTGTGCGCTGAAACGCGTTAGGTATAAAAGAGTTGCTAAAGCTGCCACGTGATTCAAACAGAATAAAGATGTCAGTTTGAAAAGTTGCCGAAGCTGTGGGCTCTTCCTTTTTTCGTGGTTGAATAAGCAGGATTCTCCATTCCTGACTAATGAGAATCCGCCCTGCAGAGTTGGAGGCCCCCGGTAAAGTGGAGAAATGTTTGTGCAGCAAATGGAGGGGGCATGACTCGCTTTCCAACCGAAACAGTTGAAAAAGGATTGCCGTGACTATTGGTGAGGCTGGAAAGAAAGGGAGTGAAGGAGGTATTGGCCTCTTTCTAGCAGTCTTCATGTTTTCCTTTCATGCACCTACTCATCACGTGGCAGCGAGGTGCACTATGCTTTTAAAATATTTTCCTGAATGCATCGCATATAATAAGATAAATGCTGGACTTTGGCAAAATTTGAGAGCTACTAATGCTAAAAATGACACTATGTCGAAGCCGGTTTGAAAATTTGCATAATGGTGCATTTTGG
Source organism: Calotriton arnoldi (assembly GCA_963921515.1). NCBI lineage: Eukaryota > Metazoa > Chordata > Amphibia > Caudata > Salamandridae > Calotriton > Calotriton arnoldi. The sequence goes on from CAWUFW010003846.1 coordinate 167,448, forward strand.
CGACTGTGGTCTAAAGAAAAGGCCACATGACCACTAGGACTAGATACAACTCACCTGTGACCAAAGCGCTGTGCGCTGAAACGCGTTAGGTATAAAAGAGTTGCTAAAGCTGCCGCGTGATTCAGACAGAATAAAGATGTCAGTTTGAAAAGTTGCCGAAGCTGTGGGCTGTTCCTTTTTTCATGGTTGAATTAGCAGGATTCTCCATTCCTGACTAATGAGAGCCCGCCCTGCAGAGTTGGAGGCCCCCGGTAAAGTGGAGAAATGTTTGTGCAGCAAATGGAGGGGGCATGACTCGCTTTCCAACCAAAACAGTCGAAAATGGATTGCCGTGACTATTGGTGAGGCTGGAAAGAAAGGGAGTGAAGGAGGTGTTGGCCTCTTTCTAGAAGTCTTCGTGTTTTCCTTTCAAGCACCTACTCATCACGTGGCAGCGAGGTGCACTATGCTTTTAAAATATTTTCCTGAATGCATCGCATATAGTAAGGTAAATGCTGGACTTTGGCAAAATTTGAGAGCTACTAATGCTAAAAATGACACTATGTCGAAGCTGGTTTGAAAATTTGCATAATGGTGCATTTTGGGAACTGTGGTCTAAAGAAAAGGCCACATGACCATTGGGACTAGATACAACTCACCTGTGACCAAGGCTCTGTGCGCTGAAACGCGTTAGGTATAAAAGAGTTGCTAAAGCTGCCACGTGATTCAGACAGAATAAAGATGTCAGTTTGAAAAGTTGCCGAAGCTGTGTGCTCTTCCTTTTTTCGTGGTTGAATAAGCAGGATTCTCCATTCCTGACTAATGAGAGCCCGCCCTGCAGAGTTGGAGGCCCCCCCGGTAAAGTGGAGAAATGTTTGTGCAGCAAATGGAGGGAGCATGACTCTCTTTCCAACCGAAACAGTTGAAAATGGATTGCCGTGACGATTGGTGAGGCAGGAAAGAAAGGGAGTGAAGGAGGTGTTGGCCTCTTTCTAGCAGTCTTCGTGTTTTCCTTTCAAGCACCTACTCATCACGTGGCAGCGAGGTGCACTATGCTTTTAAAATATTTTCCTGAATGCATCGCATATAATAAAGTAAATGCTGGACTTTGGCAAAATTTGAGAGCTACTAATGCTAAAAATGACACTATGTCGAAGCCAATTTGAAAATTGGCATAATGGTGCATTTTGGGAACTGTGGTCTAAAGAAAAGGCCACATGACCACTGGGACTAGATACAACTCACCTGTGACCAAGGCGCTGTGCGCTGAAACGCGTTAGGTATAAAAGAGTTGCTAAAGCTGCCACGTGATTCAGACAGAATAAAGATGTCAGTTTGAAAAGTTGCCGAAGCTGTGGGCTCTTCCTTTTTCATGGTTGAATAAGCAGGATTCTCCATTCCTGACTAATGAGAGCCCGCCCTGCAGAGTTGGAGGCCCCCGGTAAAGTGGAGAAATGTTTGTGCAGCAAATGGAGGGGGCATGACTCGCTTTCCAACCGAAACAGTCGAAAATGGATTGCCGTGACTATTTGTGAGGTTGGAAAGAAAGGAGTGAAGGAGGTGTTGGCCTTGGCCTTTTTCTAGCAGTCTTCGTGTTTTCCTTTCAAGCACCTACTCATCACGTGGCAGCGAGGTGCACTATGCTTTTAAAATATTTTCCTGAATGCATCGCATATAATAAGGTAAATGCTGGACTTTGGCAAAATTTGAGAGTTACTAATGCTAAAAATGACACTATGTCGAAGCCGGTTTGAAAATTTGCATAATGGTGCATTTTGGGAACTGTGGTCTAAAGAAAAGGCCACATGACCACTGGGACTAGATACAACTCACCTGTGACCAAGGCGCTGTGCGCTGAAACGCGTTAGGTATAAAAGAGTTGCTAAAGCTGCCACGTGATTCAGACAGAATAAAGATGTCAGTTTGAAAAGTTGCCGAAGCTGTGGGCTCTTCCTTTTTCGTGGTTGAATAAGCAGGATTCTTCATTCCTGACTAATGAGAGCCCGCCCTGCAGAGTTGGATGCCCCCGGTAAAGTGGAGAAATGTTTGTGCAGCAAATGGAGGAGCCATGACTCGCTTTCCAACCGAAACAGTCGAAAATGGATTGCCGTGACTATTGGTGAGGCTGGAAAGAAAGGAAGTGAAGGAGGTGTTGGCCTCTTTCTAGCAGTCTTCGTGTTTTCCTTTCAAGCACCTACTCATCAAGTGGCAGCGAGGTGCACTATGCTTTTAAAATATTTTCCTGAATGCATCGCATAATAAGGTAAATGCTGGACTTTGGCAAAATTTGAGAGCTACTAATGCTAAAAACTGACACTATGTCGAAGCCGGTTTGAAAATTTGCATAATGGTGCATTTTGGGAACTGTGGTCTAAAGAAAAGGCCACATGACCACTGGGACTAGATACAACTCACCTGTGACCAAGGCGCTGTGCGCTGAAACGCGTTAGGTATAAAAGAGTTGCTAAAGCTGCCACGTGTTTCAGACAGAATAAAGATGTCAGTTTGAAAAGTTGCCGAAGCTGTGGGCTCTTCCTTTTTTCTTGGTTGAATAAGCAGGATTCTCCATTCCTGACTAATGAGAGCCCGCCCTGCAGAGTTGGAGGACCCCGGTAAAGTGGAGAAATGTTTGTGCAGCAAATGGAGGGGGCATGACTCGCTTTCCAACCAAAACAGTCGAAAATGGATTGCCGTGACTATTGGTGAGGCTGGAAAGAAAGGGAGTGAAGGAGGTGTTGGTCTCTTTCTAGCAGTCTTCGTGTTTTCCTTTCAAGCACCTACTCATCACGTGGCAGCGAGGTGCACTATGCTTTTAAAATATTTTCCTGAATGCATCGCATATAATAAGGTAAATGCTGGACTTTGGCAAAATTTGAGAGCTACTAATGCTAAAAATGACACTATGTCGAAGCCGGTTTGAAAATTTGCATAATGGTGCATTTTGGGAACTGTGGTCTAAAGAAAAGGCCACATGACCACTGGGACTAGATACAACTCACCTGTGACCAAGGCGCTGTGCGCTGAAACGCGTTAGGTATAAAAGAGTTGCTAAAGCTGCCACGTGATTCAGACAGAATAAAGATGTCAGTTTGAAAAGTTGCCGAAGCTGTGGGCTCTTCCTTTTTCGTGGTTGAATAAGCAGGATTCTTCATTCCTGACTAATGAGAGCCCGCCCTGCAGAGTTGGAGGCCCCCGGTAAAGTGGAGAAATGTTTGTGCAGCAAATGGAGGGGCCATGACTCGCTTTCCAACCGAAACAGTCGAAAATGGATTGCCGTGACTATTGGTGAGGCTGGAAAGAAAGGAAGTGAAGGAGGTGTTGACCTCTTTCTAGCAGTCTTCGTGTTTTCCTTTCAAGCACCTACTCATCAAGTGGCAGCGAGGTGCACTATGCTTTTAAAATATTTTCCTGAATGCATCGCATATAATAAGGTAAATGCTGGACTTTGGTAAAATTTGAGAGCTACTAATGCTAAAAATGACACTATGTCTAAGCCGGTTTGAAAATTTGCATAATGGTGCATTTTGGGAACTGTGGTCTAAAGAAAAGGCCACATGACCACTGGGACTAGATACAACTCACCTGTGACCAAGGCGCTGTGCGCTGAAACGCGTTAGGTATAAAAGAGTTGCTAAAGCTGCCACGTGATTCCGACAGAATAAAGATGTCAGTTTGAAAAGTTGTCGAAGCTGTGGGCTCTTCCTTTTTTCGTGATTGAATAAGCAGGATTCTCCATTCCTGACTAATGAAAGCCCGCCCTGCAGAGTTGGAGGCCCCCGGTAAAGTGGAGAAATGTTTGTGCAGCAAATGGAGAGGGCATGACTCGCTTTCCAACCGAAACAGTCGAAAATGGATTGCCATGACGATTGGTGAGGCAGGAAAGAAAGGGAGAGAAGGAGGTGTTGGCCTCTTTCTAGCAGTTTTCGTGTTTTCCTTTCAAGCACCTTCTCATCACGTGGCAGCGAGGTGCACTATGCTTTTAAAATATTTTCCTGAATGCATCGCATATAATAAGGTAAATGCTGGACTTTGGCAAAATTTGAGGGCTACTAATGCTAAAAATGACACTATGTCGAAGCCGGTTTGAAAATTTGCATAATGGTGCATTTTGGGAACTGTGGTCTAAAGAAAAGGCCACATGACCACTGGGACTAGATACAACTCACCTGTGACCAAAGCGCTGTGCACTGAAACGCGTTAGGTATAAAAGAGTTGCTAAAGCTGCCACGTGATTCAGACAGAATAAAGATGTCAGTTTGAAAAGTTGCCGAAGCTGTGGGCTCTTCCTTTTTTCGTGGTTGAATAAGCAGGATTCTCCATTCCTGACTAATGAGAGCCCGCCCTGCAGAGTTGGAGGCCCCCGGTAAAGTGGAGAAATGTTTGTGCAGCAAATGGAGGGGGCATGACTCGCTTTCCAACCGAAACAGTCGAAAATGGATTTCCGTGACTATTGGTGAGGCTGGAAAGAAAGGGAGTGAAGGAGGTGTTGGCCTGTTTCTAGCAGTCTTCGTGTTTTCCTTTCAAGCACCTACTCATCACGTGGCAGCGAGGTGCACTATGCTTTTAAAATATTTTCCTGAATGCATCGCATATAATAAGGTAAATGCTGGACTTTGGCAAAATTTGAGAGCTACTAATGCTAAAATTGACACTATGTCGAAGCCGGTTTGAAAATTTGCATAATGGTGCATTTTGGGAACTGTGGTCTAAAGAAAAGGCCACATGACCACTGGGACTAGATACAACTCACCTGTGACCAAGGCGCTGTGCGCTGAAACGCGTTAGGTATAAAAGAGTTGCTAAAGCTTCCACGTGATTCAGACAGAATAAAGATGTCAGTTTGAAAAGTTGCCGAAGCTGTGGGCTCTTCCTTTTTTCGTGGTTGAATAAGCAGGATTCTCCATTCCTGACTAATGAGAGCCCGCCCTGCAGAGTTGGAGGCCCCCGGTAAAGTGGAGAAATGTTTGTGCAGCAAATGGAGGGGGCATGACTCGCTTTCCAACCGAAACAGTCGAAAATGTATTGCCGTGACTATTGGTGAGGCTGGAAAGAAAGGGAGTGAAAGAGGTGTTGGCCTCTTTCTAGCAGTCTTCGTGTTTTCCTTTCAAGCACCTACTCATCACGTGGCAGCGAGGTGCACTATGCTTTTAAAATATTTTCCTGAATGCATCGCATATAATAAGGTAAATGCTGGACTTTGGCAAAATTTGAGAGCTACTAATGCTAAAAATGACACTATGTCGAAGCCGGTTTGAAAATTTGCATAATGGTGCATTTTGGGAACTGTGGTCTAAAGAAAAGGCCACATGACCACTAGGACTAGATACAACTCACCTGTGACCAAAGCGCTGTGCGCTGAAACGCGTTAGGTATAAAAGAGTTGCTAAAGCTGCCGCGTGATTCAGACAGAATAAAGATGTCAGTTTGAAAAGTTGCCGAAGCTGTGGGCTGTTCCTTTTTTCATGGTTGAATTAGCAGGATTCTCCATTCCTGACTAATGAGAGCCCGCCCTGCAGAGTTGGAGGCCCCCGGTAAAGTGGAGAAATGTTTGTGCAGCAAATGGAGGGGGCATGACTCGCTTTCCAACCGAAACAGTCGAAAATGGATTGCCGTGACTATTGGTGAGGCTGGAAAGAAAGGGAGTGAAGGAGGTGTTGGCCTGTTTCTAGCAGTCTTCGTGTTTTCCTTTCAAGCACCTACTCATCACGTGGCAGCGAGGTGCACTATGCTTTTAAAATATTTTCCTGAATGCATCGCATATAATAAGGTAAATGCTGGACTTTGGCAAAATTTGAGAGCTACTAATGCTAAAATTGACACTATGTCGAAGCCGGTTTGAAAATTTGCATAATGGTGCATTTTGGGAACTGTGGTCTAAAGAAAAGGCCACATGACCACTGGGACTAGATACAACTCACCTGTGACCAAGGCGCTGTGCGCTGAAACGCGTTAGGTATAAAAGAGTTGCTAAAGCTTCCACGTGATTCAGACAGAATAAAGATGTCAGTTTGAAAAGTTGCCGAAGCTGTGGGCTCTTCCTTTTTTCGTGGTTGAATAAGCAGGATTCTCCATTCCTGACTAATGAGAGCCCGCCCTGCAGAGTTGGAGGCCCCCGGTAAAGTGGAGAAATGTTTGTGCAGCAAATGGAGGGGGCATGACTCGCTTTCCAACCGAAACAGTCGAAAATGTATTGCCGTGACTATTGGTGAGGCTGGAAAGAAAGGGAGTGAAAGAGGTGTTGGCCTCTTTCTAGCAGTCTTCGTGTTTTCCTTTCAAGCACCTACTCATCACGTGGCAGCGAGGTGCACTATGCTTTTAAAATATTTTCCTGAATGCATCGCATATAATAAGGTAAATGCTGGACTTTGGCAAAATTTGAGAGCTACTAATGCTAAAAATGACACTATGTCGAAGCCGGTTTGAAAATTTGCATAATGGTGCATTTTGGGAACTGTGGTCTAAAGAAAAGGCCACATGACCACTAGGACTAGATACAACTCACCTGTGACCAAAGCGCTGTGCGCTGAAACGCGTTAGGTATAAAAGAGTTGCTAAAGCTGCCGCGTGATTCAGACAGAATAAAGATGTCAGTTTGAAAAGTTGCCGAAGCTGTGGGCTGTTCCTTTTTTCATGGTTGAATTAGCAGGATTCTCCATTCCTGACTAATGAGAGCCCGCCCTGCAGAGTTGGAGGCCCCCGGTAAAGTGGAGAAATGTTTGTGCAGCAAATGGAGGGGCATGACTCGCTTTCCAACCGAAACAGTCGAAAATGGATTGCCGTGACTATTGGTGAGGCTGGAAAGAAAGGGAGTGAAGGAGGTGTTGGCCTCTTTCTAGCAGTCTTCGTGTTTTCCTTTCAAGCACCTACTCATCACGTGGCAGCGAGGTGCACTATGCTTTTAAAATATTTTCCTGAATGCATCGCATATAATAAAGTAAATGCTGGACTTTGGCAAAATTTGAGAGCTACTAATGCTAAAAATGACACTATGTCGAAGCCGGTTTGAAAATTGGCATAATGGTGCATTTTGGGAACTGTGGTCTAAAGAAAAGGCCACATGACCACTGGGACTAGATACAACTCACCTGTGACCAAGGCGCTGTGCGCTGAAACGCGTTAGGTATAAAAGAGTTGCTAAAGCTGCCACGTGATTCAGACAGAATAAAGATGTCAGTTTGAAAAGTTGCCGAAGCTGTGGGCTCTTCCTTTTTTCATGGTTGAATAAGCAGGATTCTCCATTCCTGACTAATGAGAGCCCGCCCTGCAGAGTTGGAGGCCCCCGGTAAAGTGGAGAAATGTTTGTGCAGCAAATGGAGGGGGCATGACTCGCTTTCCAACCGAAACAGTCAAAAATGGATTGCCGTGACTATTGGTGAGGCTGGAAAGAAAGAGAGTGAAGGAGGTATTGGCCTCTCTCTAGCAATCTTCGTGTTTTCCTTTCAAGCACCTACTCATCACGTGGCAGCGAGGTGCACTATGCTTTTAAAATATTTTCCTGAATGCATCGCATATAATAAGGTAAATGCTGGACTTTGGCAAAATTTGAGAGCTACTAATGCTAAAAATGACACTATGTCGAAGCCGGTTTGAAAATTTGCATAATGGTGCATTTTGGGAACTGTGGTCTAAAGAAAAGGCCACATGACCACTGGGACTAGATACAACTCACCTGTGACCAAAGCGCTGTGCGCTGAAACGCGTTAGGTATAAAAGAGTTGCTAAAGCTGCCACGTGATTCAGACAGAATAAAGATGTCAGTTTGAAAAGTTGCCGAAGCTGTGGGCTCTTCCTTTTTTCGTGGTTGAATAAGCAGGATTCTCCATTCCTGACTAATGAGAGCCTGCTCTGCAGAGTTGGAGGCCCCCGGTAAAGTAGAGAAATGTTTGTGCAGCAAATGGAGGGGGCATGACTCGCTTTCCAACCGAAACAGTCGAAAATGGATTGCCGTGACTATTGGTGAGGCTGGAAAGAAAGGGAGTGAAGGAGGTGTTGGCCTCTTTCTAGCAGTCTTCGTGTTTTCCTTTCAAGCACCTACTCATCACGTGGCAGCGAGGTGCACTATGCTTTTAAAATATTTTCCTGAATGCATCGCATATAATAAGGTAAATGCTGGACTTTGGCAAAATTTGAGAGCTACTAATGCTAAAAATGACACTATGTCGAAGCCGGTTTGAAAATTTGCATAATGGTGCATTTTGGGAACTGTGGTCTAAAGAAAAGGCCACATGACCACTGGGACTAGATACAACTCACCTGTGACCAAAGCGCTGTGCGCTGAAACGCGTTAGGTATAAAAGAGTTGCTAAAGCTGCCACGTGATTCAGACAGAATAAAGATGTCAGTTTGAAAAGTTGCCGAAGCTGTGGGCTCTTCCTTTTTTCGTGGTTGAATAAGCAGGATTCTCCATTCCTGACTAATGAGAGCCCGCCCTGCAGAGTTGGAGGCCCCTGGTAAAGTGGAGAAATGTTTGTGCAGCAAATGGAGGGGCATGACTCGCTTTCCAACCGAAACAGTCGAAAATGGATTGCCGTGACTATTGGTGAGGCTGGAAAGAAAGGGAGTGAAGGAGGTGTTGGCCTCTTTCTAGCAGTCTTCGTGTTTTCCTTTCAAGCACCTACTCATCACGTGGCAGCGAGGTGCACTATGCTTTTAAAATATTTTCCTGAATGCATCGCATATAATAAGGTAAATGCTGGACTTTGGCAAAATTTGAGAGCTACTAATGCTAAAAATGACACTATGTCGAAGCCGGTTTGAAAATTTGCATAATGGTGCATTTTGGGAACTGTGGTCTAAAGAAAAGGCCACATGACCACTGGGACTAGATACAACTCACCTGTGACCAAGGCGCTGTGCGCTGAAACGCGTTAGGTATAAAAGAGTTGCTAAAGCTGCCACGTGATTCAGACAGAATAAAGATGTCAGTTTGAAAAGTTGCCGAAGCTGTGGGCTCTTCCTTTTTTCGTGGTTGAATAAGCAGGATTCTCCATTCCTGACTAATGAGAGCCCGCCCTGCAGAGTTGGAGGCCCCCGGTAAAGTGGAGAAATGTTTGTGCAGCAAATGGAGGGGGCATGACTCGCTTTCCAACCGAAACAGTCGAAAATGGATTGCCGTGACTATTGGTGAGGCTGGAAAGAAAGGGAGTGAAGGAGGTGTTGGCCTCTTTCTAGCAGTCTTCGTGTTTTCCTTTCAAGCACCTACTCATCACGTGGCAGCGAGGTGCACTATGCTTTTAAAATATTTTCCTGAATGCATCGCATATAATAAGGTAAATGCTGGACTTTGGCAAAATTTGAGAGCTACTAATGCTAAAAATGACACTATGTCGAAGCCGGTTTGAAAATTTGCATAATGGTGCATTTTGGGAACTGTGGTCTAAAGAAAAGGCCACATGACCACTAGGACTAGATACAACTCACCTGTGACCAAGGCGCTGTGCGCTGAAACGCGTTAGGTATAAAAGAGTTGCTAAAGCTGCCACGTGATTCAGACAGAATAAAGATGTCAGTTTGAAAAGTTGCCGAAGCTGTGGGCTCTTCCTTTTTTCGTGGTTGAATAAGCAGGATTCTCCATTCCTGACTAATGAGAGCCCGCCCTGCAGAGTTGGAGGCCCCCGGTAAAGTGGAGAAATGTTTGTGCAGCAAATGGAGGGGGCATGACTCGCTTTCCAACCGAAACAGTCGAAAATGGATTGCCGTGACTATTGGTGAGGCTGGAAAGAAAGGGAGTGAAGGAGGTGTTGGCCTCTTTCTAGCAGTCTTCGTGTTTTCCTTTCAAGCACCTACTCATCACGTGGCAGCGAGGTGCACTATGCTTTTAAAATATTTTCCTGAATGCATCGCATATAATAAGGTAAATGCTGGACTTTGGCAAAATTTGAGAGCTACTAATGCTAAAAATGACACTATGTCGAAGCCGGTTTGAAAATTTGCATAATGGTGCATTTTGGGAACTGTGGTCTAAAGAAAAGGCCACATGACCACTGGGACTAGATACAACTCACCTGTGACCAAGGCGCTGTGCGCTGAAACGCGTTAGGTATAAAAGAGTTGCTAAAGCTGCCACGTGATTCAGACAGAATAAAGATGTCAGTTTGAAAAGTTGCCGAAGCTGTGGGCTCTTCCTTTTTTCGTGGTTGAATAAGCAGGATTCTCCATTCCTGACTAATGAGAGCCCGCCCTGCAGAGTTGGAGGCCCCCGGTAAAGTGGAGAAATGTTTGTGCAGCAAATGGAGGGGGCATGACTCGCTTTCCAACCGAAACAGTTGAAAATGGATTGCCGTGACTATTGGTGAGGCTGGAAAGAAAGGGAGTGAAGGAGGTGTTGGCCTCTTTCTAGCAGTCTTCGTGTTTTCCTTTCAAGCACCTACTCATCACGTGGCAGCGAGGTGCACTATGCTTTTAAAATATTTTCCTGAATGCATCGCATATAATAAGGTAAATGCTGGACTTTGGCAAAATTTGAGAGCTACTAATGCTAAAAATGACACTATGTCGAAGCCGGTTTGAAAATTTGCATAATGGTGCATTTTGGGAACTGTGGTCTAAAGAAAAGGCCACATGACCACTGGGACTAGATACAACTCACCTGTGACCAAGGCGCTGTGCGCTGAAACGCGTTAGGTATAAAAGAGTTGCTAAAGCTGCCACGTGATTCAGACAGAATAAAGATGTCAGTTTGAAAAGTTGCCGAAGCTGTGGGCTCTTCCTTTTTTCGTGGTTGAATAAGCAGGATTCTCCATTCCTGACTAATGAGAGCCCGCCCTGCAGAGTTGGAGGCCCCCGGTAAAGTGGAGAAATGTTTGTGCAGCAAATGGAGGGGGCATGACTCGCTTTCCAACCGAAACAGTCGAAAATGGATTGCCGTGACTATTGGTGAGGCTGGAAAGAAAGGGAGTGAAGGAGGTGTTGGCCTTGGCCTTTTCTAGCAGTCTTCGTGTTTTCCTTTCAAGCACCTACTCATCACGTGGCAGCGAGGTGCACTATGCTTTTAAAATATTTTCCTGAATGCATCGCATATAATAAGGTAAATGCTGGACTTTGGCAAAATTTGAGAGCTACTAATGCTAAAAATGACACTATGTCGAAGCCGGTTTGAAAATTTGCATAATGGTGCATTTTGGGAACTGTGGTCTAAAGAAAAGGCCACATGACCACTGGGACTAGATACAACTCACCTGTGACCAAGGCGCTGTGCGCTGAAACGCGTTAGGTATAAAAGAGTTGCTAAAGCTGCCACGTGATTCAGACAGAATAAAGATGTCAGTTTGAAAAGTTGCCGAAGCTGTGGGCTCTTCCTTTTTTCGTGGTTGAATAAGCAGGATTCTCCATTCCTGACTAATGAGAGCCCGCCCTGCAGAGTTGGAGGCCCCCGGTAAAGTGGAGAAATGTTTGTGCAGCAAATGGAGGGGGCATGACTCGCTTTCCAACCGAAACAGTCGAAAATGGATTGCCGTGACTATTGGTGAGGCTGGAAAGAAAGGGAGTGAAGGAGGTGTTGGCCTCTTTCTAGCAGTCTTCGTGTTTTCCTTTCAAGCACCTACTCATCACGTGGCAGCGAGGTGCACTATGCTTTTAAAATATTTTCCTGAATGCATCGCATATAATAAGGTAAATGCTGGACTTTGGCAAAATTTGAGAGCTACTAATGCTAAAAATGACACTATGTCGAAGCCGGTTTGAAAATTTGCATAATGGTGCATTTTGGGAACTGTGGTCTAAAGAAAAGGCCACATGACCACTGGGACTAGATACAACTCACCTGTGACCAAGGCGCTGTGCGCTGAAACGCGTTAGGTATAAAAGAGTTGCTAAAGCTGCCACGTGATTCAGACAGAATAAAGATGTCAGTTTGAAAAGTTGCCGAAGCTGTGGGCTCTTCCTTTTTTCGTGGTTGAATAAGCAGGATTCTCCATTCCTGACTAATGAGAGCCCGCCCTGCAGAGTTGGAGGCCCCCGGTAAAGTGGAGAAATGTTTGTGCAGCAAATGGAGGGGGCATGACTCGCTTTCCAACCGAAACAGTCGAAAATGGATTGCCGTGACTATTGGTGAGGCTGGAAAGAAAGGGAGTGAAGGAGGTGTTGGCCTCTTTCTAGCAGTCTTCGTGTTTTCCTTTCAAGCACCTACTCATCACGTGGCAGCGAGGTGCACTATGCTTTTAAAATATTTTCCTGAATGCATCGCATATAATAAGGTAAATGCTGGACTTTGGCAAAATTTGAGAGCTACTAATGCTAAAAATGACACTATGTCGAAGCCGGTTTGAAAATTTGCATAATGGTGCATTTTGGGAACTGTGGTCTAAAGAAAAGGCCACATGACCACTGGGACTAGATACAACTCACCTGTGACCAAGGCGCTGTGCGCTGAAACGCGTTAGGTATAAAAGAGTTGCTAAAGCTGCCACGTGATTCAGACAGAATAAAGATGTCAGTTTGAAAAGTTGCCGAAGCTGTGGGCTCTTCCTTTTTTCGTGGTTGAATAAGCAGGATTCTCCATTCCTGACTAATGAGAGCCCGCCCTGCAGAGTTGGAGGCCCCCGGTAAAGTGGAGAAATGTTTGTGCAGCAAATGGAGGGGGCATGACTCGCTTTCCAACCGAAACAGTCGAAAATGGATTGCCGTGACTATTGGTGAGGCTGGAAAGAAAGGGAGTGAAGGAGGTGTTGGTCTCTTTCTAGCAGTCTTCGTGTTTTCCTTTCAAGCACCTACTCATCACGTGGCAGCGAGGTGCACTATGCTTTTAAAATATTTTCCTGAATGCATCGCATATAATAAGGTAAATGCTGGACTTTGGCAAAATTTGAGAGCTACTAATGCTAAAAATGACACTATGTCGAAGCCGGTTTGAAAATTTGCATAATGGTGCATTTTGGGAACTGTGGTCTAAAGAAAAGGCCACATGACCACTGGGACTAGATACAACTCACCTGTGACCAAGGCGCTGTGCGCTGAAACGCGTTAGGTATAAAAGAGTTGCTAAAGCTGCCACGTGATTCAGACAGAATAAAGATGTCAGTTTGAAAAGTTGCCGAAGCTGTGGGCTCTTCCTTTTTTCGTGGTTGAATAAGCAGGATTCTCCATTCCTGACTAATGAGAGCCCGCCCTGCAGAGTTGGAGGCCCCCGGTAAAGTGGAGAAATGTTTGTGCAGCAAATGGAGGGGCCATGACTCGCTTTCCAACCGAAACAGTCGAAAATGGATTGCCGTGACTATTGGTGAGGCTGGAAAGAAAGGGAGTGAAGGAGGTGTTGGCCTCTTTCTAGCAGTCTTCGTGTTTTCCTTTCAAGCACCTACTCATCACGTGGCAGCGAGGTGCACTATGCTTTTAAAATATTTTCCTGAATGCATCGCATATAATAAGGTAAATGCTGGACTTTGGCAAAATTTGAGAGCTACTAATGCTAAAAATGACACTATGTCGAAGCCGGTTTGAAAATTTGCATAATGGTGCATTTTGGGAACTGTGGTCTAAAGAAAAGGCCACATGACCACTGGGACTAGATACAACTCACCTGTGACCAAGGCGCTGTGCGCTGAAACGCGTTAGGTATAAAAGAGTTGCTAAAGCTGCCACGTGATTCCGACAGAATAAAGATGTCAGTTTGAAAAGTTGCCGAAGCTGTGGGCTCTTCCTTTTTTCGTGGTTGAATAAGCAGGATTCTCCATTCCTGACTAATGAGAGCCCGCCCTGCAGAGTTGGAGGCCCCCGGTAAAGTGGAGAAATGTTTGTGCAGCAAATGGAGGGGGCATGACTCGCTTTCCAACCGAAACAGTCGAAAATGGATTGCCGTGACTATTGGTGAGGCTGGAAAGAAAGGGAGTGAAGGAGGTGTTGGCCTCTTTCTAGCAGTCTTCGTGTTTTCCTTTCAAGCACCTACTCATCACGTGGCAGCGAGGTGCACTATGCTTTTAAAATATTTTCCTGAATGCATCGCATATAATAAGGTAAATGCTGGACTTTGGCAAAATTTGAGAGCTACTAATGCTAAAAATGACACTATGTCGAAGCCGGTTTGAAAATTTGCATAATGGTGCATTTTGGGAACTGTGGTCTAAAGAAAAGGCCACATGACCACTGGGACTAGATACAACTCACCTGTGACCAAGGCGCTGTGCGCTGAAACGCGTTAGGTATAAAAGAGTTGCTAAAGCTGCCACGTGATTCAGACAGAATAAAGATGTCAGTTTGAAAAGTTGCCGAAGCTGTGGGCTCTTCCTTTTTTCGTGGTTGAATAAGCAGGATTCTCCATTCCTGACTAATGAGAGCCCGCCCTGCAGAGTTGGAGGCCCCCGGTAAAGTGGAGAAATGTTTGTGCAGCAAATGGAGGGGGCATGACTCGCTTTCCAACCGAAACAGTCGAAAATGGATTGCCGTGACTATTGGTGAGGCTGGAAAGAAAGGGAGTGAAGGAGGTGTTGGCCTCTTTCTAGCAGTCTTCGTGTTTTCCTTTCAAGCACCTACTCATCACGTGGCAGCGAGGTGCACTATGCTTTTAAAATATTTTCCTGAATGCATCGCATATAATAAGGTAAATGCTGGACTTTGGCAAAATTTGAGAGCTACTAATGCTAAAAATGACACTATGTCGAAGCCGGTTTGAAAATTTGCATAATGGTGCATTTTGGGAACTGTGGTCTAAAGAAAAGGCCACATGACCACTGGGACTAGATACAACTCACCTGTGACCAAGGCGCTGTGCGCTGAAACGCGTTAGGTATAAAAGAGTTGCTAAAGCTGCCACGTGATTCAGACAGAATAAAGATGTCAGTTTGAAAAGTTGCCGAAGCTGTGGGCTCTTCCTTTTTTCGTGGTTGAATAAGCAGGATTCTCCATTCCTGACTAATGAGAGCCCGCCCTGCAGAGTTGGAGGCCCCCGGTAAAGTGGAGAAATGTTTGTGCAGCAAATGGAGGGGGCATGACTCGCTTTCCAACCGAAACAGTCGAAAATGGATTGCCGTGACTATTGGTGAGGCTGGAAAGAAAGGGAGTGAAGGAGGTGTTGGCCTCTTTCTAGCAGTCTTCGTGTTTTCCTTTCAAGCACCTACTCATCACGTGGCAGCGAGGTGCACTATGCTTTTAAAATATTTTCCTGAATGCATCGCATATAATAAGGTAAATGCTGGACTTTGGCAAAATTTGAGAGCTACTAATGCTAAAAATGACACTATGTCGAAGCCGGTTTGAAAATTTGCATAATGGTGCATTTTGGGAACTGTGGTCTAAAGAAAAGGCCACATGACCACTGGGACTAGATACAACTCACCTGTGACCAAGGCGCTGTGCGCTGAAACGCGTTAGGTATAAAAGAGTTGCTAAAGCTGCCACGTGATTCAGACAGAATAAAGATGTCAGTTTGAAAAGTTGCCGAAGCTGTGGGCTCTTCCTTTTTTCGTGGTTGAATAAGCAGGATTCTCCATTCCTGACTAATGAGAGCCCGCCCTGCAGAGTTGGAGGCCCCCGGTAAAGTGGAGAAATGTTTGTGCAGCAAATGGAGGGGGCATGACTCGCTTTCCAACCGAAACAGTCGAAAATGGATTGCCGTGACTATTGGTGAGGCTGGAAAGAAAGGGAGTGAAGGAGGTGTTGGCCTCTTTCTAGCAGTCTTCGTGTTTTCCTTTCAAGCACCTACTCATCACGTGGCAGCGAGGTGCACTATGCTTTTAAAATATTTTCCTGAATGCATCGCATATAATAAGGTAAATGCTGGACTTTGGCAAAATTTGAGAGCTACTAATGCTAAAAATGACACTATGTCGAAGCCGGTTTGAAAATTTGCATAATGGTGCATTTTGGGAACTGTGGTCTAAAGAAAAGGCCACATGACCACTGGGACTAGATACAACTCACCTGTGACCAAGGCGCTGTGCGCTGAAACGCGTTAGGTATAAAAGAGTTGCTAAAGCTGCCACGTGATTCAGACAGAATAAAGATGTCAGTTTGAAAAGTTGCCGAAGCTGTGGGCTCTTCCTTTTTTCGTGGTTGAATAAGCAGGATTCTCCATTCCTGACTAATGAGAGCCCGCCCTGCAGAGTTGGAGGCCCCCGGTAAAGTGGAGAAATGTTTGTGCAGCAAATGGAGGGGGCATGACTCGCTTTCCAACCGAAACAGTCGAAAATGGATTGCCGTGACTATTGGTGAGGCTGGAAAGAAAGGGAGTGAAGGAGGTGTTGGCCTCTTTCTAGCAGTCTTCGTGTTTTCCTTTCAAGCACCTACTCATCACGTGGCAGCGAGGTGCACTATGCTTTTAAAATATTTTCCTGAATGCATCGCATATAATAAGGTAAATGCTGGACTTTGGCAAAATTTGAGAGCTACTAATGCTAAAAATGACACTATGTCGAAGCCGGTTTGAAAATTTGCATAATGGTGCATTTTGGGAACTGTGGTCTAAAGAAAAGGCCACATGACCACTGGGACTAGATACAACTCACCTGTGACCAAGGCGCTGTGCGCTGAAACGCGTTAGGTATAAAAGAGTTGCTAAAGCTGCCACGTGATTCAGACAGAATAAAGATGTCAGTTTGAAAAGTTGCCGAAGCTGTGGGCTCTTCCTTTTTTCGTGGTTGAATAAGCAGGATTCTCCATTCCTGACTAATGAGAGCCCGCCCTGCAGAGTTGGAGGCCCCCGGTAAAGTGGAGAAATGTTTGTGCAGCAAATGGAGGGGGCATGACTCGCTTTCCAACCGAAACAGTCGAAAATGGATTGCCGTGACTATTGGTGAGGCTGGAAAGAAAGGGAGTGAAGGAGGTGTTGGCCTCTTTCTAGCAGTCTTCGTGTTTTCCTTTCAAGCACCTACTCATCACGTGGCAGCGAGGTGCACTATGCTTTTAAAATATTTTCCTGAATGCATCGCATATAATAAGGTAAATGCTGGACTTTGGCAAAATTTGAGAGCTACTAATGCTAAAAATGACACTATGTCGAAGCCGGTTTGAAAATTTGCATAATGGTGCATTTTGGGAACTGTGGTCTAAAGAAAAGGCCACATGACCACTGGGACTAGATACAACTCACCTGTGACCAAGGCGCTGTGCGCTGAAACGCGTTAGGTATAAAAGAGTTGCTAAAGCTGCCACGTGATTCAGACAGAATAAAGATGTCAGTTTGAAAAGTTGCCGAAGCTGTGGGCTCTTCCTTTTTTCATGGTTGAATAAGCAGGATTCTCCATTCCTGACTAATGAGAGCCCGCCCTGCAGAGTTGGAGGCCCCCGGTAAAGTGGAGAAATGTTTGTGCAGCAAATGGAGGGGGCATGACTCGCTTTCCAACCGAAACAGTCGAAAATGGATTGCCGTGACTATTGGTGAGGCTGGAAAGAAAGGGAGTGAAGGAGGTGTTGGCCTCTTTCTAGCAGTCTTCGTGTTTTCCTTTCAAGCACCTACTCATCACGTGGCAGCGAGGTGCACTATGCTTTTAAAATATTTTCCTGAATGCATCGCATATAATAAGGTAAATGCTGGACTTTGGCAAAATTTGAGAGCTACTAATGCTAAAAATGACACTATGTCGAAGCCGGTTTGAAAATTTGCATAATGGTGCATTTTGGGAACTGTGGTCTAAAGAAAAGGCCACATGACCACTGGGACTAGATACAACTCACCTGTGACCAAGGCGCTGTGCGCTGAAACGCGTTAGGTATAAAAGAGTTGCTAAAGCTGCCACGTGATTCAGACAGAATAAAGATGTCAGTTTGAAAAGTTGCCGAAGCTGTGGGCTCTTCCTTTTTTCGTGGTTGAATAAGCAGGATTCTCCATTCCTGACTAATGAGAGCCCGCCCTGCAGAGTTGGAGGCCCCCGGTAAAGTGGAGAAATGTTTGTGCAGCAAATGGAGGGGGCATGACTCGCTTTCCAACCGAAACAGTCGAAAATGGATTGCCGTGACTATTGGTGAGGCTGGAAAGAAAGGGAGTGAAGGAGGTGTTGGCCTCTTTCTAGCAGTCTTCGTGTTTTCCTTTCAAGCACCTACTCATCACGTGGCAGCGAGGTGCACTATGCTTTTAAAATATTTTCCTGAATGCATCGCATATAATAAGGTAAATGCTGGACTTTGGCAAAATTTGAGAGCTACTAATGCTAAAAATGACACTATGTCGAAGCCGGTTTGAAAATTTGCATAATGGTGCATTTTGGGAACTGTGGTCTAAAGAAAAGGCCACATGACCACTGGGACTAGATACAACTCACCTGTGACCAAGGCGCTGTGCGCTGAAACGCGTTAGGTATAAAAGAGTTGCTAAAGCTGCCACGTGATTCAGACAGAATAAAGATGTCAGTTTGAAAAGTTGCCGAAGCTGTGGGCTCTTCCTTTTTTCGTGGTTGAATAAGCAGGATTCTCCATTCCTGACTAATGAGAGCCCGCCCTGCAGAGTTGGAGGCCCCCGGTAAAGTGGAGAAATGTTTGTGCAGCAAATGGAGGGGGCATGACTCGCTTTCCAACCGAAACAGTCGAAAATGGATTGCCGTGACTATTGGTGAGGCTGGAAAGAAAGGGAGTGAAGGAGGTGTTGGCCTCTTTCTAGCAGTCTTCGTGTTTTCCTTTCAAGCACCTACTCATCACGTGGCAGCGAGGTGCACTATGCTTTTAAAATATTTTCCTGAATGCATCGCATATAATAAGGTAAATGCTGGACTTTGGCAAAATTTGAGAGCTACTAATGCTAAAAATGACACTATGTCGAAGCCGGTTTGAAAATTTGCATAATGGTGCATTTTGGGAACTGTGGTCTAAAGAAAAGGCCACATGACCACTGGGACTAGATACAACTCACCTGTGACCAAGGCGCTGTGCGCTGAAACGCGTTAGGTATAAAAGAGTTGCTAAAGCTGCCACGTGATTCAGACAGAATAAAGATGTCAGTTTGAAAAGTTGCCGAAGCTGTGGGCTCTTCCTTTTTTCGTGGTTGAATAAGCAGGATTCTCCATTCCTGACTAATGAGAGCCCGCCCTGCAGAGTTGGAGGCCCCCGGTAAAGTGGAGAAATGTTTGTGCAGCAAATGGAGGGGGCATGACTCGCTTTCCAACCGAAACAGTCGAAAATGGATTGCCGTGACTATTGGTGAGGCTGGAAAGAAAGGGAGTGAAGGAGGTGTTGGCCTCTTTCTAGCAGTCTTCGTGTTTTCCTTTCAAGCACCTACTCATCACGTGGCAGCGAGGTGCACTATGCTTTTAAAATATTTTCCTGAATGCATCGCATATAATAAGGTAAATGCTGGACTTTGGCAAAATTTGAGAGCTACTAATGCTAAAAATGACACTATGTCGAAGCCGGTTTGAAAATTTGCATAATGGTGCATTTTGGGAACTGTGGTCTAAAGAAAAGGCCACATGACCACTGGGACTAGATACAACTCACCTGTGACCAAGGCGCTGTGCGCTGAAACGCGTTAGGTATAAAAGAGTTGCTAAAGCTGCCACGTGATTCAGACAGAATAAAGATGTCAGTTTGAAAAGTTGCCGAAGCTGTGGGCTCTTCCTTTTTTCGTGGTTGAATAAGCAGGATTCTCCATTCCTGACTAATGAGAGCCCGCCCTGCAGAGTTGGAGGCCCCCGGTAAAGTGGAGAAATGTTTGTGCAGCAAATGGAGGGGGCATGACTCGCTTTCCAACCGAAACAGTCGAAAATGGATTGCCGTGACTATTGGTGAGGCTGGAAAGAAAGGGAGTGAAGGAGGTGTTGGCCTCTTTCTAGCAGTCTTCGTGTTTTCCTTTCAAGCACCTACTCATCACGTGGCAGCGAGGTGCACTATGCTTTTAAAATATTTTCCTGAATGCATCGCATATAATAAGGTAAATGCTGGACTTTGGCAAAATTTGAGAGCTACTAATGCTAAAAATGACACTATGTCGAAGCCGGTTTGAAAATTTGCATAATGGTGCATTTTGGGAACTGTGGTCTAAAGAAAAGGCCACATGACCACTGGGACTAGATACAACTCACCTGTGACCAAGGCGCTGTGCGCTGAAACGCGTTAGGTATAAAAGAGTTGCTAAAGCTGCCACGTGATTCAGACAGAATAAAGATGTCAGTTTGAAAAGTTGCCGAAGCTGTGGGCTCTTCCTTTTTTCGTGGTTGAATAAGCAGGATTCTCCATTCCTGACTAATGAGAGCCCGCCCTGCAGAGTTGGAGGCCCCCGGTAAAGTGGAGAAATGTTTGTGCAGCAAATGGAGGGGGCATGACTCGCTTTCCAACCGAAACAGTCGAAAATGGATTGCCGTGACTATTGGTGAGGCTGGAAAGAAAGGAAGTGAAGGAGGTGTTGGCCTCTTTCTAGCAGTCTTCGTGTTTTCCTTTCAAGCACCTACTCATCACGTGGCAGCGAGGTGCACTATGCTTTTAAAATATTTTCCTGAATGCATCGCATATAATAAGGTAAATGCTGGACTTTGGCAAAATTTGAGAGCTACTAATGCTAAAAATGACACTATGTCGAAGCCGGTTTGAAAATTTGCATAATGGTGCATTTTGGGAACTGTGGTCTAAAGAAAAGGCCACATGACCACTGGGACTAGATACAACTCACCTGTGACCAAGGCGCTGTGCGCTGAAACGCGTTAGGTATAAAAGAGTTGCTAAAGCTGCCACGTGATTCAGACAGAATAAAGATGTCAGTTTGAAAAGTTGCCGAAGCTGTGGGCTCTTCCTTTTTTCGTGGTTGAATAAGCAGGATTCTTCATTCCTGACTAATGAGAGCCCGCCCTGCAGAGTTGGAGGCCCCCGGTAAAGTGGAGAAATGTTTGTGCAGCAAATGGAGGGGCCATGACTCGCTTTCCAACCGAAACAGTCGAAAATGGATTGCCGTGACTATTGGTGAGGCTGGAAAGAAAGGGAGTGAAGGAGGTGTTGGCCTCTTTCTAGCAGTCTTCGTGTTTTCCTTTCAAGCACCTACTCATCACGTGGCAGCGAGGTGCACTATGCTTTTAAAATATTTTCCTGAATGCATCGCATATAATAAGGTAAATGCTGGACTTTGGCAAAATTTGAGAGCTACTAATGCTAAAAATGACACTATGTCGAAGCCGGTTTGAAAATTTGCATAATGGTGCATTTTGGGAACTGTGGTCTAAAGAAAAGGCCACATGACCACTGGGACTAGATACAACTCACCTGTGACCAAGGCGCTGTGCGCTGAAACGCGTTAGGTATAAAAGAGTTGCTAAAGCTGCCACGTGATTCAGACAGAATAAAGATGTCAGTTTGAAAAGTTGCCGAAGCTGTGGGCTCTTCCTTTTTTCGTGGTTGAATAAGCAGGATTCTCCATTCCTGACTAATGAGAGCCCGCCCTGCAGAGTTGGAGGCCCCCGGTAAAGTGGAGAAATGTTTGTGCAGCAAATGGAGGGGGCATGACTCGCTTTCCAACCGAAACAGTCGAAAATGGATTGCCGTGACTATTGGTGAGGCTGGAAAGAAAGGGAGTGAAGGAGGTGTTGGCCTCTTTCTAGCAGTCTTCGTGTTTTCCTTTCAAGCACCTACTCATCACGTGGCAGCGAGGTGCACTATGCTTTTAAAATATTTTCCTGAATGCATCGCATATAATAAGGTAAATGCTGGACTTTGGCAAAATTTGAGAGCTACTAATGCTAAAAATGACACTATGTCGAAGCCGGTTTGAAAATTTGCATAATGGTGCATTTTGGGAACTGTGGTCTAAAGAAAAGGCCACATGACCACTGGGACTAGATACAACTCACCTGTGACCAAGGCGCTGTGCGCTGAAACGCGTTAGGTATAAAAGAGTTGCTAAAGCTGCCACGTGATTCAGACAGAATAAAGATGTCAGTTTGAAAAGTTGCCGAAGCTGTGGGCTCTTCCTTTTTTCGTGGTTGAATAAGCAGGATTCTCCATTCCTGACTAATGAGAGCCCGCCCTGCAGAGTTGGAGGCCCCCGGTAAAGTGGAGAAATGTTTGTGCAGCAAATGGAGGGGGCATGACTCGCTTTCCAACCGAAACAGTCGAAAATGGATTGCCGTGACTATTGGTGAGGCTGGAAAGAAAGGGAGTGAAGGAGGTGTTGGCCTCTTTCTAGCAGTCTTCGTGTTTTCCTTTCAAGCACCTACTCATCACGTGGCAGCGAGGTGCACTATGCTTTTAAAATATTTTCCTGAATGCATCGCATATAATAAGGTAAATGCTGGACTTTGGCAAAATTTGAGAGCTACTAATGCTAAAAATGACACTATGTCGAAGCCGGTTTGAAAATTTGCATAATGGTGCATTTTGGGAACTGTGGTCTAAAGAAAAGGCCACATGACCACTGGGACTAGATACAACTCACCTGTGACCAAGGCGCTGTGCGCTGAAACGCGTTAGGTATAAAAGAGTTGCTAAAGCTGCCACGTGATTCAGACAGAATAAAGATGTCAGTTTGAAAAGTTGCCGAAGCTGTGGGCTCTTCCTTTTTTCGTGGTTGAATAAGCAGGATTCTCCATTCCTGACTAATGAGAGCCCGCCCTGCAGAGTTGGAGGCCCCCGGTAAAGTGGAGAAATGTTTGTGCAGCAAATGGAGGGGGCATGACTCGCTTTCCAACCGAAACAGTCGAAAATGGATTGCCGTGACTATTGGTGAGGCTGGAAAGAAAGGGAGTGAAGGAGGTGTTGGCCTCTTTCTAGCAGTCTTCGTGTTTTCCTTTCAAGCACCTACTCATCACGTGGCAGCGAGGTGCACTATGCTTTTAAAATATTTTCCTGAATGCATCGCATATAATAAGGTAAATGCTGGACTTTGGCAAAATTTGAGAGCTACTAATGCTAAAAATGACACTATGTCGAAGCCGGTTTGAAAATTTGCATAATGGTGCATTTTGGGAACTGTGGTCTAAAGAAAAGGCCACATGACCACTGGGACTAGATACAACTCACCTGTGACCAAGGCGCTGTGCGCTGAAACGCGTTAGGTATAAAAGAGTTGCTAAAGCTGCCACGTGATTCAGACAGAATAAAGATGTCAGTTTGAAAAGTTGCCGAAGCTGTGGGCTCTTCCTTTTTTCGTGGTTGAATAAGCAGGATTCTCCATTCCTGACTAATGAGAGCCCGCCCTGCAGAGTTGGAGGCCCCCGGTAAAGTGGAGAAATGTTTGTGCAGCAAATGGAGGGGGCATGACTCGCTTTCCAACCGAAACAGTCGAAAATGGATTGCCGTGACTATTGGTGAGGCTGGAAAGAAAGGGAGTGAAGGAGGTGTTGGCCTCTTTCTAGCAGTCTTCGTGTTTTCCTTTCAAGCACCTACTCATCACGTGGCAGCGAGGTGCACTATGCTTTTAAAATATTTTCCTGAATGCATCGCATATAATAAGGTAAATGCTGGACTTTGGCAAAATTTGAGAGCTACTAATGCTAAAAATGACACTATGTCGAAGCCGGTTTGAAAATTTGCATAATGGTGCATTTTGGGAACTGTGGTCTAAAGAAAAGGCCACATGACCACTGGGACTAGATACAACTCACCTGTGACCAAGGCGCTGTGCGCTGAAACGCGTTAGGTATAAAAGAGTTGCTAAAGCTGCCACGTGATTCAGACAGAATAAAGATGTCAGTTTGAAAAGTTGCCGAAGCTGTGGGCTCTTCCTTTTTTCGTGGTTGAATAAGCAGGATTCTCCATTCCTGACTAATGAGAGCCCGCCCTGCAGAGTTGGAGGCCCCCGGTAAAGTGGAGAAATGTTTGTGCAGCAAATGGAGGGGGCATGACTCGCTTTCCAACCGAAACAGTCGAAAATGGATTGCCGTGACTATTGGTGAGGCTGGAAAGAAAGGGAGTGAAGGAGGTGTTGGCCTCTTTCTAGCAGTCTTCGTGTTTTCCTTTCAAGCACCTACTCATCACGTGGCAGCGAGGTGCACTATGCTTTTAAAATATTTTCCTGAATGCATCGCATATAATAAGGTAAATGCTGGACTTTGGCAAAATTTGAGAGCTACTAATGCTAAAAATGACACTATGTCGAAGCCGGTTTGAAAATTTGCATAATGGTGCATTTTGGGAACTGTGGTCTAAAGAAAAGGCCACATGACCACTGGGACTAGATACAACTCACCTGTGACCAAGGCGCTGTGCGCTGAAACGCGTTAGGTATAAAAGAGTTGCTAAAGCTGCCACGTGATTCAGACAGAATAAAGATGTCAGTTTGAAAAGTTGCCGAAGCTGTGGGCTCTTCCTTTTTTCGTGGTTGAATAAGCAGGATTCTCCATTCCTGACTAATGAGAGCCCGCCCTGCAGAGTTGGAGGCCCCCGGTAAAGTGGAGAAATGTTTGTGCAGCAAATGGAGGGGGCATGACTCGCTTTCCAACCGAAACAGTCGAAAATGGATTGCCGTGACTATTGGTGAGGCTGGAAAGAAAGGGAGTGAAGGAGGTGTTGGCCTCTTTCTAGCAGTCTTCGTGTTTTCCTTTCAAGCACCTACTCATCACGTGGCAGCGAGGTGCACTATGCTTTTAAAATATTTTCCTGAATGCATCGCATATAATAAGGTAAATGCTGGACTTTGGCAAAATTTGAGAGCTACTAATGCTAAAAATGACACTATGTCGAAGCCGGTTTGAAAATTTGCATAATGGTGCATTTTGGGAACTGTGGTCTAAAGAAAAGGCCACATGACCACTGGGACTAGATACAACTCACCTGTGACCAAGGCGCTGTGCGCTGAAACGCGTTAGGTATAAAAGAGTTGCTAAAGCTGCCACGTGATTCAGACAGAATAAAGATGTCAGTTTGAAAAGTTGCCGAAGCTGTGGGCTCTTCCTTTTTTCGTGGTTGAATAAGCAGGATTCTCCATTCCTGACTAATGAGAGCCCGCCCTGCAGAGTTGGAGGCCCCCGGTAAAGTGGAGAAATGTTTGTGCAGCAAATGGAGGGGGCATGACTCGCTTTCCAACCGAAACAGTCGAAAATGGATTGCCGTGACTATTGGTGAGGCTGGAAAGAAAGGGAGTGAAGGAGGTGTTGGCCTCTTTCTAGCAGTCTTCGTGTTTTCCTTTCAAGCACCTACTCATCACGTGGCAGCGAGGTGCACTATGCTTTTAAAATATTTTCCTGAATGCATCGCATATAATAAGGTAAATGCTGGACTTTGGCAAAATTTGAGAGCTACTAATGCTAAAAATGACACTATGTCGAAGCCGGTTTGAAAATTTGCATAATGGTGCATTTTGGGAACTGTGGTCTAAAGAAAAGGCCACATGACCACTGGGACTAGATACAACTCACCTGTGACCAAGGCGCTGTGCGCTGAAACGCGTTAGGTATAAAAGAGTTGCTAAAGCTGCCACGTGATTCAGACAGAATAAAGATGTCAGTTTGAAAAGTTGCCGAAGCTGTGGGCTCTTCCTTTTTTCGTGGTTGAATAAGCAGGATTCTCCATTCCTGACTAATGAGAGCCCGCCCTGCAGAGTTGGAGGCCCCCGGTAAAGTGGAGAAATGTTTGTGCAGCAAATGGAGGGGGCATGACTCGCTTTCCAACCGAAACAGTCGAAAATGGATTGCCGTGACTATTGGTGAGGCTGGAAAGAAAGGGAGTGAAGGAGGTGTTGGCCTCTTTCTAGCAGTCTTCGTGTTTTCCTTTCAAGCACCTACTCATCACGTGGCAGCGAGGTGCACTATGCTTTTAAAATATTTTCCTGAATGCATCGCATATAATAAGGTAAATGCTGGACTTTGGCAAAATTTGAGAGCTACTAATGCTAAAAATGACACTATGTCGAAGCCGGTTTGAAAATTTGCATAATGGTGCATTTTGGGAACTGTGGTCTAAAGAAAAGGCCACATGACCACTGGGACTAGATACAACTCACCTGTGACCAAGGCGCTGTGCGCTGAAACGCGTTAGGTATAAAAGAGTTGCTAAAGCTGCCACGTGATTCAGACAGAATAAAGATGTCAGTTTGAAAAGTTGCCGAAGCTGTGGGCTCTTCCTTTTTTCGTGGTTGAATAAGCAGGATTCTCCATTCCTGACTAATGAGAGCCCGCCCTGCAGAGTTGGAGGCCCCCGGTAAAGTGGAGAAATGTTTGTGCAGCAAATGGAGGGGGCATGACTCGCTTTCCAACCGAAACAGTCGAAAATGGATTGCCGTGACTATTGGTGAGGCTGGAAAGAAAGGGAGTGAAGGAGGTGTTGGCCTCTTTCTAGCAGTCTTCGTGTTTTCCTTTCAAGCACCTACTCATCACGTGGCAGCGAGGTGCACTATGCTTTTAAAATATTTTCCTGAATGCATCGCATATAATAAGGTAAATGCTGGACTTTGGCAAAATTTGAGAGCTACTAATGCTAAAAATGACACTATGTCGAAGCCGGTTTGAAAATTTGCATAATGGTGCATTTTGGGAACTGTGGTCTAAAGAAAAGGCCACATGACCACTGGGACTAGATACAACTCACCTGTGACCAAGGCGCTGTGCGCTGAAACGCGTTAGGTATAAAAGAGTTGCTAAAGCTGCCACGTGATTCAGACAGAATAAAGATGTCAGTTTGAAAAGTTGCCGAAGCTGTGGGCTCTTCCTTTTTTCGTGGTTGAATAAGCAGGATTCTCCATTCCTGACTAATGAGAGCCCGCCCTGCAGAGTTGGAGGCCCCCGGTAAAGTGGAGAAATGTTTGTGCAGCAAATGGAGGGGGCATGACTCGCTTTCCAACCGAAACAGTCGAAAATGGATTGCCGTGACTATTGGTGAGGCTGGAAAGAAAGGGAGTGAAGGAGGTGTTGGCCTCTTTCTAGCAGTCTTCGTGTTTTCCTTTCAAGCACCTACTCATCACGTGGCAGCGAGGTGCACTATGCTTTTAAAATATTTTCCTGAATGCATCGCATATAATAAGGTAAATGCTGGACTTTGGCAAAATTTGAGAGCTACTAATGCTAAAAATGACACTATGTCGAAGCCGGTTTGAAAATTTGCATAATGGTGCATTTTGGGAACTGTGGTCTAAAGAAAAGGCCACATGACCACTGGGACTAGATACAACTCACCTGTGACCAAGGCGCTGTGCGCTGAAACGCGTTAGGTATAAAAGAGTTGCTAAAGCTGCCACGTGATTCAGACAGAATAAAGATGTCAGTTTGAAAAGTTGCCGAAGCTGTGGGCTCTTCCTTTTTTCGTGGTTGAATAAGCAGGATTCTCCATTCCTGACTAATGAGAGCCCGCCCTGCAGAGTTGGAGGCCCCCGGTAAAGTGGAGAAATGTTTGTGCAGCAAATGGAGGGGGCATGACTCGCTTTCCAACCGAAACAGTCGAAAATGGATTGCCGTGACTATTGGTGAGGCTGGAAAGAAAGGGAGTGAAGGAGGTGTTGGCCTCTTTCTAGCAGTCTTCGTGTTTTCCTTTCAAGCACCTACTCATCACGTGGCAGCGAGGTGCACTATGCTTTTAAAATATTTTCCTGAATGCATCGCATATAATAAGGTAAATGCTGGACTTTGGCAAAATTTGAGAGCTACTAATGCTAAAAATGACACTATGTCGAAGCCGGTTTGAAAATTTGCATAATGGTGCATTTTGGGAACTGTGGTCTAAAGAAAAGGCCACATGACCACTGGGACTAGATACAACTCACCTGTGACCAAGGCGCTGTGCGCTGAAACGCGTTAGGTATAAAAGAGTTGCTAAAGCTGCCACGTGATTCAGACAGAATAAAGATGTCAGTTTGAAAAGTTGCCGAAGCTGTGGGCTCTTCCTTTTTTCGTGGTTGAATAAGCAGGATTCTCCATTCCTGACTAATGAGAGCCCGCCCTGCAGAGTTGGAGGCCCCCGGTAAAGTGGAGAAATGTTTGTGCAGCAAATGGAGGGGGCATGACTCGCTTTCCAACCGAAACAGTCGAAAATGGATTGCCGTGACTATTGGTGAGGCTGGAAAGAAAGGGAGTGAAGGAGGTGTTGGCCTCTTTCTAGCAGTCTTCGTGTTTTCCTTTCAAGCACCTACTCATCACGTGGCAGCGAGGTGCACTATGCTTTTAAAATATTTTCCTGAATGCATCGCATATAATAAGGTAAATGCTGGACTTTGGCAAAATTTGAGAGCTACTAATGCTAAAAATGACACTATGTCGAAGCCGGTTTGAAAATTTGCATAATGGTGCATTTTGGGAACTGTGGTCTAAAGAAAAGGCCACATGACCACTGGGACTAGATACAACTCACCTGTGACCAAGGCGCTGTGCGCTGAAACGCGTTAGGTATAAAAGAGTTGCTAAAGCTGCCACGTGATTCAGACAGAATAAAGATGTCAGTTTGAAAAGTTGCCGAAGCTGTGGGCTCTTCCTTTTTTCGTGGTTGAATAAGCAGGATTCTCCATTCCTGACTAATGAGAGCCCGCCCTGCAGAGTTGGAGGCCCCCGGTAAAGTGGAGAAATGTTTGTGCAGCAAATGGAGGGGGCATGACTCGCTTTCCAACCGAAACAGTCGAAAATGGATTGCCGTGACTATTGGTGAGGCTGGAAAGAAAGGGAGTGAAGGAGGTGTTGGCCTCTTTCTAGCAGTCTTCGTGTTTTCCTTTCAAGCACCTACTCATCACGTGGCAGCGAGGTGCACTATGCTTTTAAAATATTTTCCTGAATGCATCGCATATAATAAGGTAAATGCTGGACTTTGGCAAAATTTGAGAGCTACTAATGCTAAAAATGACACTATGTCGAAGCCGGTTTGAAAATTTGCATAATGGTGCATTTTGGGAACTGTGGTCTAAAGAAAAGGCCACATGACCACTGGGACTAGATACAACTCACCTGTGACCAAGGCGCTGTGCGCTGAAACGCGTTAGGTATAAAAGAGTTGCTAAAGCTGCCACGTGATTCAGACAGAATAAAGATGTCAGTTTGAAAAGTTGCCGAAGCTGTGGGCTCTTCCTTTTTTCGTGGTTGAATAAGCAGGATTCTCCATTCCTGACTAATGAGAGCCCGCCCTGCAGAGTTGGAGGCCCCCGGTAAAGTGGAGAAATGTTTGTGCAGCAAATGGAGGGGGCATGACTCGCTTTCCAACCGAAACAGTCGAAAATGGATTGCCGTGACTATTGGTGAGGCTGGAAAGAAAGGGAGTGAAGGAGGTGTTGGCCTCTTTCTAGCAGTCTTCGTGTTTTCCTTTCAAGCACCTACTCATCACGTGGCAGCGAGGTGCACTATGCTTTTAAAATATTTTCCTGAATGCATCGCATATAATAAGGTAAATGCTGGACTTTGGCAAAATTTGAGAGCTACTAATGCTAAAAATGACACTATGTCGAAGCCGGTTTGAAAATTTGCATAATGGTGCATTTTGGGAACTGTGGTCTAAAGAAAAGGCCACATGACCACTGGGACTAGATACAACTCACCTGTGACCAAGGCGCTGTGCGCTGAAACGCGTTAGGTATAAAAGAGTTGCTAAAGCTGCCACGTGATTCAGACAGAATAAAGATGTCAGTTTGAAAAGTTGCCGAAGCTGTGGGCTCTTCCTTTTTTCGTGGTTGAATAAGCAGGATTCTCCATTCCTGACTAATGAGAGCCCGCCCTGCAGAGTTGGAGGCCCCCGGTAAAGTGGAGAAATGTTTGTGCAGCAAATGGAGGGGGCATGACTCGCTTTCCAACCGAAACAGTCGAAAATGGATTGCCGTGACTATTGGTGAGGTTGGAAAGAAAGGGAGTGAAGGAGGTGTTGGCCTTGGCCTTTTTCTAGCACTTCGTGTTTTCCTTTCAAGCACCTACTCATCACGTGGCAGCGAGGTGCACTATGCTTTTAAAATATTTTCCTGAATGCATCGCATATAATAAGGTAAATGCTGGACTTTGGCAAAATTTGAGAGTTACTAATGCTAAAAATGACACTATGTCGAAGCCGGTTTGAAAATTTGCATAATGGTGCATTTTGGGAACTGTGGTCTAAAGAAAAGGCCACATGACCACTGGGACTAGATACAACTCACCTGTGACCAAGGCGCTGTGCGCTGAAACGCGTTAGGTATAAAAGAGTTGCTAAAGCTGCCACGTGATTCAGACAGAATAAAGATGTCAGTTTGAAAAGTTGCCGAAGCTGTGGGCTCTTCCTTTTTTCGTGGTTGAATAAGCAGGATTCTTCATTCCTGACTAATGAGAGCCCGCCCTGCAGAGTTGGAGGCCCCCGGTAAAGTGGAGAAATGTTTGTGCAGCAAATGGAGGGGCCATGACTCGCTTTCCAACCGAAACAGTCGAAAATGGATTGCCGTGACTATTGGTGAGGCTGGAAAGAAAGGAAGTGAAGGAGGTGTTGGCCTCTTTCTAGCAGTCTTCGTGTTTTCCTTTCAAGCACCTACTCATCAAGTGGCAGCGAGGTGCACTATGCTTTTAAAATATTTTCCTGAATGCATCGCATATAATAAGGTAAATGCTGGACTTTGGCAAAATTTGAGAGCTACTAATGCTAAAAATGACACTATGTCGAAGCCGGTTTGAAAATTTGCATAATGGTGCATTTTGGGAACTGTGGTCTAAAGAAAAGGCCACATGACCACTGGGACTAGATACAACTCACCTGTGACCAAGGCGCTGTGCGCTGAAACGCGTTAGGTATAAAAGAGTTGCTAAAGCTGCCACGTGATTCAGACAGAATAAAGATGTCAGTTTGAAAAGTTGCCGAAGCTGTGGGCTCTTCCTTTTTTCATGGTTGAATAAGCAGGATTCTCCATTCCTGACTAATGAGAGCCCGCCCTGCAGAGTTGGAGGCCCCCGGTAAAGTGGAGAAATGTTTGTGCAGCAAATGGAGGGGGCATGACTCGCTTTCCAACCGAAACAGTCGAAAATGGATTGCCGTGACTATTGGTGAGGCTGGAAAGAAAGGGAGTGAAGGAGGTGTTGGTCTCTTTCTAGCAGTCTTCGTGTTTTCCTTTCAAGCACCTACTCATCACGTGGCAGCGAGGTGCACTATGCTTTTAAAATATTTTCCTGAATGCATCGCATATAATAAGGTAAATGCTGGACTTTGGCAAAATTTGAGAGCTACTAATGCTAAAAATGACACTATGTCGAAGCCGGTTTGAAAATTTGCATAATGGTGCATTTTGGGAACTGTGGTCTAAAGAAAAGGCCACATGACCACTGGGACTAGATACAACTCACCTGTGACCAAGGCGCTGTGCGCTGAAACGCGTTAGGTATAAAAGAGTTGCTAAAGCTGCCACGTGATTCAGACAGAATAAAGATGTCAGTTTGAAAAGTTGCCGAAGCTGTGGGCTCTTCCTTTTTTCGTGGTTGAATAAGCAGGATTCTTCATTCCTGACTAATGAGAGCCCGCCCTGCAGAGTTGGAGGCCCACGGTAAAGTGGAGAAATGTTTGTGCAGCAAATGGAGGGGCCATGACTCGCTTTCCAACCGAAACAGTCGAAAATGGATTGCCGTGACTATTGGTGAGGCTGGAAAGAAAGGAAGTGAAGGAGGTGTTGGCCTCTTTCTAGCAGTCTTCGTGTTTTCCTTTCAAGCACCTACTCATCAAGTGGCAGCGAGGTGCACTATGCTTTTAAAATATTTTCCTGAATGCATCGCATGTAATAAGGTAAATGCTGGACTTTGGTAAAATTTGAGAGCTACTAATGCTAAAAATGACACTATGTCGAAGCCGGTTTGAAAATTTGCATAATGGTGCATTTTGGGAACTGTGGTCTAAAGAAAAGGCCACATGACCACTGGGACTAGATACAACTCACCTGTGACCAAGGCGCTGTGCGCTGAAACGCGTTAGGTATAAAAGAGTTGCTAAAGCTGCCACGTTATTCCGACAGAATAAAGATGTCAGTTTGAAAAGTTGTCGAAGCTGTGGGCTCTTCCTTTTTTCGTAGTTGAATAAGCAGGATTCTCCATTCCTGACTAATGAGAGCCCGCCCTGCAGAGTTGGAGGCCCCCGGTAAAGTGGAGAAATGTTTGTGCAGCAAATGGAGGGGGCATGACTCGCTTTCCAACCGAAACAGTCAAAAATGGATTGCCGTGACTATTGGTGAGGCTGGAAAGAAAGAGAGTGAAGGAGGTGTTGGCCTCTTTCTAGCAGTCTTCGTGTTTTCCTTTCAAGCACCTACTCATCACGTGGCAGCGAGGTGCACTATGCTTTTAAAATATTTTCCTGAATGCATCGCATATAATAAGGTAAATGCTGGACTTTGGCAAAATTTGAGAGCTACTAATGCTAAAAATGACACTATGTCGAAGCCGGTTTGAAAATTTGCATAATGGTGCATTTTGGGAACTGTGGTCTAAAGAAAAGGCCACATGACCACTGGGACTAGATACAACTCACCTGTGACCAAAGCGCTGTGCGCTGAAACGCGTTAGGTATAAAAGAGTTGCTAAAGCTGCCACGTGATTCAGACAGAATAAAGATGTCAGTTTGAAAAGTTGCCGAAGCTGTGGGCTCTTCCTTTTTTCGTGGTTGAATAAGCAGGATTCTCCATTCCTGACTAATGAGAGCCCGCCCTGCAGAGTTGGAGGCCCCCGGTAAAGTGGAGAAATGTTTGTGCAGCAAATGGAGGGGGCATGACTCGCTTTCCAACCGAAACAGTCGAAAATGGATTGCCGTGACTATTGGTGAGGCTGGAAAGAAAGGGAGTGAAGGAGGTGTTGGCCTCTTTCTAGCAGTCTTCGTGTTTTCCTTTCAAGCACCTACTCATCACGTGGCAGCGAGGTGCACTATGCTTTTAAAATATTTTCCTGAATGCATCGCATATAATAAGGTAAATGCTGGACTTTGGCAAAATTTGAGAGCTACTAATGCTAAAAATGACACTATGTCGAAGCCGGTTTGAAAATTTGCATAATGGTGCATTTTGGGAACTGTGGTCTAAAGAAAAGGCCACATGACCACTGGGACTAGATACAACTCACCTGTGACCAAGGCGCTGTGCGCTGAAACGCGTTAGGTATAAAAGAGTTGCTAAAGCTGCCACGTGATTCAGACAGAATAAAGATGTCAGTTTGAAAAGTTGCCGAAGCTGTGGGCTCTTCCTTTTTTCGTGGTTGAATAAGCAGGATTCTCCATTCCTGACTAATGAGAGCCCGCCCTGCAGAGTTGGAGGCCCCCGGTAAAGTGGAGAAATGTTTGTGCAGCAAATGGAGGGGGCATGACTCGCTTTCCAACCGAAACAGTCGAAAATGGATTGCCGTGACTATTGGTGAGGCTGGAAAGAAAGGGAGTGAAGGAGGTGTTGGCCTCTTTCTAGCAGTCTTCGTGTTTTCCTTTCAAGCACCTACTCATCACGTGGCAGCGAGGTGCACTATGCTTTTAAAATATTTTCCTGAATGTATCGCATATAATAAGGTAAATGCTGGACTTTGGCAAAATTTGAGAGTTACTAATGCTAAAAATGACACTATGTCGAAGCCGGTTTGAAAATTTGCATAATGGTGCATTTTGGGAACTGTGGTCTAAAGAAAAGGCCACATGACCACTGGGACTAGATACAACTCACCTGTGACCAAGGCGCTGTGCGCTGAAACGCGTTAGGTATAAAAGAGTTGCTAAAGCTGCCACGTGATTCAGACAGAATAAAGATGTCAGTTTGAAAAGTTGCCGAAGCTGTGGGCTCTTCCTTTTTTCGTGGTTGAATAAGCAGGATTCTCCATTCCTGACTAATGAGAGCCCGCCCTGCAGAGTTGGAGGCCCCCGGTAAAGTGGAGAAATGTTTGTGCAGCAAATGGAGGGGGCATGACTCGCTTTCCAACCGAAACAGTCGAAAATGGATTGCCGTGACTATTGGTGAGGCTGGAAAGAAAGGAAGTGAAGGAGGTGTTGGTCTTGGCCTCTTTCTAGCAGTCTTCGTGTTTTCCTTTCAAGCACCTACTCATCACGTGGCAGCGAGGTGCACTATGCTTTTAAAATATTTTCCTGAATGCATCGCATATAATAAGGTAAATGCTGGACTTTGGCAAAATTTGAGAGCTACTAATGCTAAAAATGACACTATGTCGAAGCCGGTTTGAAAATTTGCATAATGGTGCATTTTGGGAACTGTGGTCTAAAGAAAAGGCCACATGACCACTGGGACTAGATACAACTCACCTGTGACCAAGGCGCTGTGCGCTGAAACGCGTTAGGTATAAAAGAGTTGCTAAAGCTGCCACGTGATTCAGACAGAATAAAGATGTCAGTTTGAAAAGTTGTCGAAGCTGTGGGCTCTTCCTTTTTTCGTGGTTGAATAAGCAGGATTCTCTCATTCCTGACTAATGAGAGCCCGCCCTGCAGAGTTGGAGGCCCCCGGTAAAGTGGAGAAATGTTTGTGCAGCAAATGGAGGGGGCATGACTCGCTTTCCAACCGAAACAGTCGAAAATGGATTGCCGTGACTATTGGTGAGGCTGGAAAGAAAGGGAGTGAAGGAGGTGTTGGCCTCTTTCTAGCAGTCTTCGTGTTTTCCTTTCAAGCACCTACTCATCACGTGGCAGCGAGGTGCACTATGCTTTTAAAATATTTTCCTGAATGCATCGCATATAATAAGGTAAATGCTGGACTTTGGCAAAATTTGAGAGCTACTAATGCTAAAAATGACACTATGTCGAAGCCGGTTTGAAAATTTGCATAATGGTGCATTTTGGGAACTGTGGTCTAAAGAAAAGGCCACATGACCACTGGGACTAGATACAACTCACCTGTGACCAAGGCGCTGTGCGCTGAAACGCGTTAGGTATAAAAGAGTTGCTAAAGCTGCCACGTGATTCAGACAGAATAAAGATGTCAGTTTGAAAAGTTGCCGAAGCTGTGGGCTCTTCCTTTTTTCGTGGTTGAATAAGCAGGATTCTCCATTCCTGACTAATGAGAGCCCGCCCTGCAGAGTTGGAGGCCCCCGGTAAAGTGGAGAAATGTTTGTGCAGCAAATGGAGGGGGCATGACTCGCTTTCCAACCGAAACAGTCGAAAATGGATTGCCGTGACTATTGGTGAGGCTGGAAAGAAAGGGAGTGAAGGAGGTGTTGGCCTCTTTCTAGCAGTCTTCGTGTTTTCCTTTCAAGCACCTACTCATCACGTGGCAGCGAGGTGCACTATGCTTTTAAAATATTTTCCTGAATGCATCGCATATAATAAGGTAAATGCTGGACTTTGGCAAAATTTGAGAGCTACTAATGCTAAAAATGACACTATGTCGAAGCCGGTTTGAAAATTTGCATAATGGTGCATTTTGGGAACTGTGGTCTAAAGAAAAGGCCACATGACCACTGGGACTAGATACAACTCACCTGTGACCAAGGCGCTGTGCGCTGAAACGCGTTAGGTATAAAAGAGTTGCTAAAGCTGCCACGTGATTCAGACAGAATAAAGATGTCAGTTTGAAAAGTTGCCGAAGCTGTGGGCTCTTCCTTTTTTCGTGGTTGAATAAGCAGGATTCTCCATTCCTGACTAATGAGAGCCCGCCCTGCAGAGTTGGAGGCCCCCGGTAAAGTGGAGAAATGTTTGTGCAGCAAATGGAGGGGGCATGACTCGCTTTCCAACCGAAACAGTCGAAAATGGATTGCCGTGACTATTGGTGAGGCTGGAAAGAAAGGAAGTGAAGGAGGTGTTGGCCTCTTTCTAGCAGTCTTCGTGTTTTCCTTTCAAGCACCTACTCATCACGTGGCAGCGAGGTGCACTATGCTTTTAAAATATTTTCCTGAATGCATCGCATATAATAAGGTAAATGCTGGACTTTGGCAAAATTTGAGAGCTACTAATGCTAAAAATGACACTATGTCGAAGCCGGTTTGAAAATTTGCATAATGGTGCATTTTGGGAACTGTGGTCTAAAGAAAAGGCCACATGACCACTGGGACTAGATACAACTCACCTGTGACCAAGGCGCTGTGCGCTGAAACGCGTTAGGTATAAAAGAGTTGCTAAAGCTGCCACGTGATTCAGACAGAATAAAGATGTCAGTTTGAAAAGTTGCCGAAGCTGTGGGCTCTTCCTTTTTTCGTGGTTGAATAAGCAGGATTCTCCATTCCTGACTAATGAGAGCCCGCCCTGCAGAGTTGGAGGCCCCCGGTAAAGTGGAGAAATGTTTGTGCAGCAAATGGAGGGGGCATGACTCGCTTTCCAACCGAAACAGTCGAAAATGGATTGCCGTGACTATTGGTGAGGCTGGAAAGAAAGGAAGTGAAGGAGGGTGTTGGCCTCTTTCTAGCAGTCTTCGTGTTTTCCTTTCAAGCACCTACTCATCACGTGGCAGCGAGGTGCACTATGCTTTTAAAATATTTTCCTGAATGCATCGCATATAATAAGGTAAATGCTGGACTTTGGCAAAATTTGAGAGCTACTAATGCTAAAAATGACACTATGTCGAAGCCGGTTTGAAAATTTGCATAATGGTGCATTTTGGGAACTGTGGTCTAAAGAAAAGGCCACATGACCACTGGGACTAGATACAACTCACCTGTGACCAAGGCGCTGTGCGCTGAAACGCGTTAGGTATAAAAGAGTTGCTAAAGCTGCCACGTGATTCCGACAGAATAAAGATGTCAGTTTGAAAAGTTGTCGAAGCTGTGGGCTCTTCCTTTTTTCGTGGTTGAATAAGCAGGATTCTCCATTCCTGACTAATGAGAGCCCGCCCTGCAGAGTTGGAGGCCCCCGGTAAAGTGGAGAAATGTTTGTGCAGCAAATGGAGGGGGCATGACTCGCTTTCCAACCGAAACAGTCGAAAATGGATTGCCGTGACTATTGGTGAGGCTGGAAAGAAAGGGAGTGAAGGAGGTGTTGGCCTCTTTCTAGCAGTCTTCGTGTTTTCCTTTCAAGCACCTACTCATCACGTGGCAGCGAGGTGCACTATGCTTTTAAAATATTTTCCTGAATGCATCGCATATAATAAGGTAAATGCTGGACTTTGGCAAAATTTGAGAGCTACTAATGCTAAAAATGACACTATGTCGAAGCCGGTTTGAAAATTTGCATAATGGTGCATTTTGGGAACTGTGGTCTAAAGAAAAGGCCACATGACCACTGGGACTAGATACAACTCACCTGTGACCAAGGCGCTGTGCGCTGAAACGCGTTAGGTATAAAAGAGTTGCTAAAGCTGCCACGTGATTCAGACAGAATAAAGATGTCAGTTTGAAAAGTTGCCAAAGCTGTGGGCTCTTCCTTTTTTCGTGGTTGAATAAGCAGGATTCTCCATTCCTGACTAATGAGAGCCCGCCCTGCAGAGTTGGAGGCCCCCGGTAAAGTGGAGAAATGTTTGTGCAGCAAATGGAGGGGGCATGACTCGCTTTCCAACCGAAACAGTCGAAAATGGATTGCCGTGACTATTGGTGAGGCTGGAAAGAAAGGGAGTGAAGGAGGTGTTGGCCTCTTTCTAGCAGTCTTCGTGTTTTCCTTTCAAGCACCTACTCATCACGTGGCAGCGAGGTGCACTATGCTTTTAAAATATTTTCCTGAATGCATCGCATATAATAAGGTAAATGCTGGACTTTGGCAAAATTTGAGAGCTACTAATGCTAAAAATGACACTATGTCGAAGCCGGTTTGAAAATTTGCATAATGGTGCATTTTGGGAACTGTGGTCTAAAGAAAAGGCCACATGACCACTGGGACTAGATACAACTCACCTGTGACCAAGGCGCTGTGCGCTGAAACGCGTTAGGTATAAAAGAGTTGCTAAAGCTGCCACGTGATTCAGACAGAATAAAGATGTCAGTTTGAAAAGTTGCCGAAGCTGTGGGCTCTTCCTTTTTTCGTGGTTGAATAAGCAGGATTCTTCATTCCTGACTAATGAGAGCCCGCCCTGCAGAGTTGGAGGCCCCCGGTAAAGTGGAGAAATGTTTGTGCAGCAAATGGAGGGGCCATGACTCGCTTTCCAACCGAAACAGTCGAAAATGGATTGCCGTGACTATTGGTGAGGCTGGAAAGAAAGGAAGTGAAGGAGGTGTTGGCCTCTTTCTAGCAGTCTTCGTGTTTTCCTTTCAAGCACCTACTCATCAAGTGGCAGCGAGGTGCACTATGCTTTTAAAATATTTTCCTGAATGCATCGCATATAATAAGGTAAATGCTGGACTTTGGCAAAATTTGAGAGCTACTAATGCTAAAAATGACACTATGTCGAAGCCGGTTTGAAAATTTGCATAATGGTGCATTTTGGGAACTGTGGTCTAAAGAAAAGGCCACATGACCACTGGGACTAGATACAACTCACCTGTGACCAAGGCGCTGTGCGCTGAAACGCGTTAGGTATAAAAGAGTTGCTAAAGCTGCCACGTGATTCAGACAGAATAAAGATGTCAGTTTGAAAAGTTGCCGAAGCTGTGGGCTCTTCCTTTTTTCGTGGTTGAATAAGCAGGATTCTCCATTCCTGACTAATGAGAGCCCGCCCTGCAGAGTTGGAGGCCCCCGGTAAAGTGGAGAAATGTTTGTGCAGCAAATGGAGGGGGCATGACTCGCTTTCCAACCGAAACAGTCGAAAATGGATTGCCGTGACTATTGGTGAGGCTGGAAAGAAAGAGAGTGAAGGAGGTGTTGGCCTCTTTCTAGCAGTCTTCGTGTTTTCCTTTCAAGCACCTACTCATCACGTGGCAGCGAGGTGCACTATGCTTTTAAAATATTTTCCTGAATGCATCGCATATAATAAGGTAAATGCTGGACTTTGGCAAAATTTGAGAGCTACTAATGCTAAAAATGACACTATGTCGAAGCCGGTTTGAAAATTTGCATAATGGTGCATTTTGGGAACTGTGGTCTAAAGAAAAGGCCACATGACCACTGGGACTAGATACAACTCACCTGTGACCAAGGCGCTGTGCGCTGAAACGCGTTAGGTATAAAAGAGTTGCTAAAGCTGCCACGTGATTCAGACAGAATAAAGATGTCAGTTTGAAAAGTTGCCGAAGCTGTGGGCTCTTCCTTTTTTCGTGGTTGAATAAGCAGGATTCTCCATTCCTGACTAATGAGAGCCCGCCCTGCAGAGTTGGAGGCCCCCGGTAAAGTGGAGAAATGTTTGTGCAGCAAATGGAGGGGCCATGACTCGCTTTCCAACCGAAACAGTCGAAAATGGATTGCCGTGACTATTGGTGAGGCTGGAAAGAAAGGAAGTGAAGGAGGTGTTGGCCTCTTTTCTAGCAGTCTTCGTGTTTTCCTTTCAAGCACCTACTCATCACGTGGCAGCGAGGTGCACTATGCTTTTAAAATATTTTCCTGAATGCATCGCATATAATAAGGTAAATGCTGGACTTTGGCAAAATTTGAGAGCTACTAATGCTAAAAATGACACTATGTCGAAGCCGGTTTGAAAATTTGCATAATGGTGCATTTTGGGAACTGTGGTCTAAAGAAAAGGCCACATGACCACTGGGACTAGATACAACTCACCTGTGACCAAGGCGCTGTGCGCTGAAACGCGTTAGGTATAAAAGAGTTGCTAAAGCTGCCACGTGATTCAGACAGAATAAAGATGTCAGTTTGAAAAGTTGCCGAAGCTGTGGGCTCTTCCTTTTTTCGTGGTTGAATAAGCAGGATTCTCCATTCCTGACTAATGAGAGCCCGCCCTGCAGAGTTGGAGGCCCCCGGTAAAGTGGAGAAATGTTTGTGCAGCAAATGGAGGGGGCATGACTCGCTTTCCAACCGAAACAGTCGAAAATGGATTGCCGTGACTATTGGTGAGGCTGGAAAGAAAGGGAGTGAAGGAGGTGTTGGCCTCTTTCTAGCAGTCTTCGTGTTTTCCTTTCAAGCACCTACTCATCACGTGGCAGCGAGGTGCACTATGCTTTTAAAATATTTTCCTGAATGCATCGCATATAATAAGGTAAATGCTGGACTTTGGCAAAATTTGAGAGCTACTAATGCTAAAAATGACACTATGTCGAAGCCGGTTTGAAAATTTGCATAATGGTGCATTTTGGGAACTGTGGTCTAAAGAAAAGGCCACATGACCACTGGGACTAGATACAACTCACCTGTGACCAAGGCGCTGTGCGCTGAAACGCGTTAGGTATAAAAGAGTTGCTAAAGCTGCCACGTGATTCAGACAGAATAAAGATGTCAGTTTGAAAAGTTGCCGAAGCTGTGGGCTCTTCCTTTTTTCGTGGTTGAATAAGCAGGATTCTCCATTCCTGACTAATGAGAGCCCGCCCTGCAGAGTTGGAGACCCCCGGTAAAGTGGAGAAATGTTTGTGCAGCAAATGGAGGGGGCATGACTCGCTTTCCAACCGAAACAGTCGAAAATGGATTGCCGTGACTATTGGTGAGGTTGGAAAGAAAGGGAGTGAAGGAGGTGTTGGCCTTGGCCTTTTTCTAGCACTTCGTGTTTTCCTTTCAAGCACCTACTCATCACGTG
The DNA here is from genome assembly GCA_963921515.1 of Calotriton arnoldi. Lineage (NCBI taxonomy): Eukaryota > Metazoa > Chordata > Amphibia > Caudata > Salamandridae > Calotriton > Calotriton arnoldi. Next base: position 207,613 of record CAWUFW010003846.1, read on the forward strand.
GCAGCGAGGTGCACTATGCTTTTAAAATATTTTCCTGAATGCATCGCATATAATAAGGTAAATGCTGGACTTTGGCAAAATTTGAGAGTTACTAATGCTAAAAATGACACTATGTCGAAGCCGGTTTGAAAATTTGCATAATGGTGCATTTTGGGAACTGTGGTCTAAAGAAAAGGCCACATGACCACTGGGACTAGATACAACTCACCTGTGACCAAGGCGCTGTGCGCTGAAACGCGTTAGGTATAAAGAGTTGCTAAAGCTGCCACGTGATTCAGACAGAATAAAGATGTCAGTTTGAAAAGTTGCCGAAGCTGTGGGCTCTTCCTTTTTCGTGGTTGAATAAGCAGGATTCTTCATTCCTGACTAATGAGAGCCCGCCCTGCAGAGTTGGAGGCCCCCGGTAAAGTGGAGAAATGTTTGTGCAGCAAATGGAGGGGCCATGACTCGCTTTCCAACCGAAACAGTCGAAAATGGATTGCCGTGACTATTGGTGAGGCTGGAAAGAAAGGAAGTGAAGGAGGTGTTGGCCTCTTTCTAGCAGTCTTCGTGTTTTCCTTTCAAGCACCTACTCATCAAGTGGCAGCGAGGTGCACTATGCTTTTAAAATATTTTCCTGAATGCATCGCATATAATAAGGTAAATGCTGGACTTTGGCAAAATTTGAGAGCTACTAATGCTAAAAATGACACTATGTCGAAGCCGGTTTGAAAATTTGCATAATGGTGCAGTTTGGGAACTGTGGTCTAAAGAAAAGGCCACATGACCACTGGGACTAGATACAACTCACCTGTGACCAAGGCGCTGTGCGCTGAAACGCGTTAGGTATAAAAGAGTTGCTAAAGCTGCCACGTGATTCAGACAGAATAAAGATGTCAGTTTGAAAAGTTGCCGAAGCTGTGGGCTCTTCCTTTTTTCATGGTTGAATAAGCAGGATTCTCCATTCCTGACTAATGAGAGCCCGCCCTGCAGAGTTGGAGGCCCCCGGTAAAGTGGAGAAATGTTTGTGCAGCAAATGGAGGGGGCATGACTCGCTTTCCAACCGAAACAGTCGAAAATGGATTGCCGTGACTATTGGTGAGGCTGGAAAGAAAGGGAGTGAAGGAGGTGTTGGTCTCTTTCTAGCAGTCTTCGTGTTTTCCTTTCAAGCACCTACTCATCACGTGGCAGCGAGGTGCACTATGCTTTTAAAATATTTTCCTGAATGCATCGCATATAATAAGGTAAATGCTGGACTTTGGCAAAATTTGAGAGCTACTAATGCTAAAAATGACACTATGTCGAAGCCGGTTTGAAAATTTGCATAATGGTGCATTTTGGGAACTGTGGTCTAAAGAAAAGGCCACATGACCACTGGGACTAGATACAACTCACCTGTGACCAAGGCGCTGTGCGCTGAAACGCGTTAGGTATAAAAGAGTTGCTAAAGCTGCCACGTGATTCAGACAGAATAAAGATGTCAGTTTGAAAAGTTGCCGAAGCTGTGGGCTCTTCCTTTTTTCATGGTTGAATAAGCAGGATTCTTCATTCCTGACTAATGAGAGCCCGCCCTGCAGAGTTGGAGGCCCACGGTAAAGTGGAGAAATGTTTGTGCAGCAAATGGAGGGGCCATGACTCGCTTTCCAACCGAAACAGTCGAAAATGGATTGCAGTGACTATTGGTGAGGCTGGAAAGAAAGGAAGTGAAGGAGGTGTTGGCCTCTTTCTAGCAGTCTTCGTGTTTTCCTTTCAAGCACCTACTCATCAAGTGGCAGCGAGGTGCACTATGCTTTTAAAATATTTTCCTGAATGCATCGCATATAATAAGGTAAATGCTGGACTTTGGTAAAATTTGAGAGCTACTAATGCTAAAAATGACACTATGTCGAAGCTGGTTTGAAAATTTGCATAATGGTGCATTTTGGGAACTGTGGTCTAAAGAAAAGGCCACATGACCACTGGGACTAGATACAACTCACCTGTGACCAAGGCGCTGTGCGCTGAAACGCGTTAGGTATAAAAGAGTTGCTAAAGCTGCCACGTGATTCCGACAGAATAAAGATGTCAGTTTGAAAAGTTGTCGAAGCTGTGGGCTCTTCCTTTTTTCGTAGTTGAATAAGCAGGATTCTCCATTCCTGACTAATGAGAGCCCACCCTGCAGAGTTGGAGGCCCCCGGTAAAGTGGAGAAATGTTTGTGCAGCAAATGGAGGGGGCATGACTCGTTTTCCAACCGAAACAGTCAAAAATGGATTGCCGTGACTATTGGTGAGGCTGGAAAGAAAGGGAGTGAAGGAGGTGTTGGCCTCTTTCTAGCAGTCTTCGTGTTTTCCTTTCAAGCACCTACTCATCACGTGGCAGCGAGGTGCACTATGCTTTTAAAATATTTTCCTGAATGCATCGCATATAATAAGGTAAATGCTGGACTTTGGCAAAATTTGAGAGCTACTAATGCTAAAAATGACACTATGTCGAAGCCGGTTTGAAAATTTGCATAATGGTGCATTTTGGGAACTGTGGTCTAAAGAAAAGGCCACATGACCACTGGGACTAGATACAACTCACCTGTGACCAAAGCGCTGTGCGCTGAAACGCGTTAGGTATAAAAGAGTTGCTAAAGCTGCCACGTGATTCAGACAGAATAAAGATGTCAGTTTGAAAAGTTGCCGAAGCTGTGGGCTCTTCCTTTTTTCGTGGTTGAATAAGCAGGATTCTCCATTCCTGACTAATGAGAGCCCGCCCTGCAGAGTTGGAGGCCCCCGGTAAAGTGGAGAAATGTTTGTGCAGCAAATGGAGGGGGCATGACTCGCTTTCCAACCGAAACAGTCGAAAATGGATTGCCGTGACTATTGGTGAGGCTGGAAAGAAAGGGAGTGAAGGAGGTGTTGGCCTCTTTCTAGCAGTCTTCGTGTTTTCCTTTCAAGCACCTACTCATCACGTGGCAGCGAGGTGCACTATGCTTTTAAAATATTTTCCTGAATGCATCGCATATAATAAGGTAAATGCTGGACTTTGGCAAAATTTGAGAGCTACTAATGCTAAAAATGACACTATGTCGAAGCCGGTTTGAAAATTTGCATAATGGTGTATTTTGGGAACTGTGGTCTAAAGAAAAGGCCACATGACTACTGGGACTAGATACAACTCACCTGTGACCAAGGCGCTGTGCGCTGAAACGCGTTAGGTATAAAAGAGTTGCTAAAGCTGCCACGTGATTCAGACAGAATAAAGATGTCAGTTTGAAAAGTTGCCGAAGCTGTGGGCTGTTCTTTTTTTCGTGGTTGAATAAGCAGGATTCTCCATTACTGACTAATGAGAGCCCGCCCTGCAGAGTTGGAGGCCCCCGGTAAAGTGGAGAAATGTTTGTGCAGCAAATGGAGGGGGCATGACTCGCTTTCCAACCGAAACAGTCGAAAATGGATTGCCGTAACTATTTGAGAGGCTGGAAAGAAAGGGAGTGAAGGAGGTGTTGGCCTCTTTCTAGCAGTCTTCGTGTTTTCCTTTCAAGCACCTACTCATCATGTGGCAGCGAGGTGCACTATGCTTTTAAAATATTTTCCTGAATGCATCGCATATAATAAGGTAAATGCTGGACTTTGGCAAAATTTGAGAGTTACTAATGCTAAAAATGACACTATGTCGAAGCCGGTTTGAAAATTTGCATAATGGTGCATTTTGGGAACTGTGGTCTAAAGAAAAGGCCACATGACACTGGGACTAGATACAACTCACCTGTGACCAAGGCGCTGTGCGCTGAGATGCGTTAGGTATAAAAGAGTTGCTAAAGCTGCCACGTGATTCAGACAGAATAAAGATGTCAGTTTGAAAAGTTGCCGAAGCTGTGGGCTCTTCCTTTTTTCGTGGTTGAATAAGCAGGATTCTCCATTCCTGACTAATGAGAGCCCGCCCTGCAGAGTTGGAGGCCCCCGGTAAAGTGGAGAAATGTTTGTGCAGCAAATGGAGGGGGCATGACTCGCTTTCCAACCGAAACAGTCGAAAATGGATTGCCGTGACTATTGGTGAGGCTGGAAAGAAAGGAAGTGAAGGAGGTGTTGGTCTTGGCCTCTTTCTAGCAGTCTTCGTGTTTTCCTTTCAAGCACCTACTCATCACGTGGCAGCGAGGTGCACTATGCTTTTAAAATATTTTCCTGAATGCTTCGCATATATTAAGGTAAATGCTGGACTTTGGTAAAATTTGAGAGCTACTAATGCTAAAAATGACACTATGTCGAAGCAGGTTTGAAAATTTGCATAATGGTGCATTTTGGGAACTGTGGTCTAAAGAAAAGGCCACGTGACCACTGGGACTAGATACAACTCACCTGTGACCAAGGCGCTGTGCGCTGAAATGCGTTAGGTATAAAAGAGTTGCTAAAGCTGCCACGTGATTCCGACAGAATAAAGATGTCAGTTTGAAAAGTTGTCGAAGCTGTGGGCTCTTCCTTTTTTCGTGGTGGAATAAGCAGGATTCTCTCTTCCTGACTAATGAGAACCCGCCCTGCAGAGTTGGAGGCCCCCGGTAAAGTGGAGAAATGTTTGTGCAGCAAATGGAGGGGGCATGACTCGCTTTCCAACCGAAACAGTCGAAAATGGATTGCCGTGACTATTGGTGAGGCTGGAAAGAAAGGGAGTGAAGGAGGTATTGGCCTCTTTCTAGCAGTCTTCATGTTTTCCTTTCAAGCACCTACTCATCACGTGGCAGCGAGGAGCACTATGCTTTTAAAATATTTTCCTGAATGCATCGCATATAATAAGGTAAATGCTGGACTTTGGCAAAATTTGAGAGCTACTAATGCTAAAAATGACACTATGTCGAAGCCGGTTTGAAAATGTGCATAATGGTGCATTTTGGGAACTGTGGTCTAAAGAAAAGGCCACATGACCACTGGGACTAGATACAACTCACCTGTGACCAAGGCGCTGTGCGCTGAAACGCGTTAGGTATAAAAGAGTTGCTAAAGCTGCCACGTGATTCAGACAGATTAAAGATGTCAGTTTGAAAAGTTGCCAAAGCTGTGGGCTCTTCCTTTTTTCGTGGTTGAATAAGCAGGATTCTCCATTCCTGACTAATGAGAGCCCGTCCTGCAGAGTTGGAGGCCCCCGGTAAAGTGGAGAAATGTTTGTGCAGCAAATGGAGGAGGCATGACTCGCTTTCCAACTGAAACAGTCGAAAATGGATTGCCGTGACTATTGGTGAGGCTGGAAAGAAAGGGAGTGAAGGAGGTGTTGGCCTTTTTCTAGCAGTCTTCGTGTTTTCCTTTCAAGCACCCTACTCATCACGTGGCAGCGAGGTGCACTATGCTTTTAAAATATTTTCCTGAATGCATCGCATATAATAAGGTAAATGCTGGACTTTGGCAAAATTTGAGAGCTACTAATGCTAAAAATGACACTATGTCGAAGCTGGTTTGAAAATTTGCATAATGGTGCATTTTGGGAACTGTGGTCTAAAGAAAAGGCCACATGACCACTGGGACTAGATACAACTCACCTGTGACCAAGGCGCTGTGCGCTGAAACGCGTTAGGTATAAAAGAGTTGCTAAAGCTGCCACGTGATTCAGACAGAATAAAGATGTCAGTTTGAAAAGTTGCCGAAGCTGTGGGCTCTTCCTTTTTTCGTGGTTGAATAAGCAGGATTCTCCATTCCTGACTAATGAGAGCCCGCCCTGCAGAGTTGGAGGCCCCCGGTAAAGTGGAGAAATGTTTGTGCAGCAAATGGAGGGGCCATGACTCGCTTTCCAACCGAAACAGTCGAAAATGGATTGCCGTGACTATTGGTGAGGCTGGAAAGAAAGGAAGTGAAGGAGGTGTTGACCTCTTTCTAGCAGTCTTCGTGTTTTCCTTTCAAGCACCTACTCATCAAGTGGCAGCGAGGTGCACTATGCTTTTAAAATATTTTCCTGAATGCATCGCATATAATAAGGTAAATGCTGGACTTTGGCAAAATTTGAGAGTTACTAATGCTAAAAATGACACTATGTCGAAGCCGGTTTGAAAATTTGCATAATGGTGCATTTTGGGAACTGTGGTCTAAAGAAAAGGCCACATGACACTGGGACTAGATACAACTCACCTGTGACCAAGGCGCTGTGCGCTGAGATGCGTTAGGTATAAAAGAGTTGCTAAAGCTGCCACGTGATTCAGACAGAATAAAGATGTCAGTTTGAAAAGTTGCCGAAGCTGTGGGCTCTTCCTTTTTTCGTGGTTGAATAAGCAGGATTCTCCATTCCTGACTAATGAGAGCCCGCCCTGCAGAGTTGGAGGCCCCCGGTAAAGTGGAGAAATGTTTGTGCAGCAAATGGAGGGGGCATGACTCGCTTTCCAACCGAAACAGTCGAAAATGGATTGCCGTGACTATTGGTGAGGCTGGAAAGAAAGGAAGTGAAGGAGGTGTTGGTCTTGGCCTCTTTCTAGCAGTCTTCGTGTTTTCCTTTCAAGCACCTACTCATCACGTGGCAGCGAGGTGCACTATGCTTTTAAAATATTTTCCTGAATGCTTCGCATATATTAAGGTAAATGCTGGACTTTGGTAAAATTTGAGAGCTACTAATGCTAAAAATGACACTATGTCGAAGCAGGTTTGAAAATTTGCATAATGGTGCATTTTGGGAACTGTGGTCTAAAGAAAAGGCCACGTGACCACTGGGACTAGATACAACTCACCTGTGACCAAGGCGCTGTGCGCTGAAATGCGTTAGGTATAAAAGAGTTGCTAAAGCTGCCACGTGATTCCGACAGAATAAAGATGTCAGTTTGAAAAGTTGTCGAAGCTGTGGGCTCTTCCTTTTTTCGTGGTGGAATAAGCAGGATTCTCTCTTCCTGACTAATGAGAACCCGCCCTGCAGAGTTGGAGGCCCCCGGTAAAGTGGAGAAATGTTTGTGCAGCAAATGGAGGGGGCATGACTCGCTTTCCAACCGAAACAGTCGAAAATGGATTGCCGTGACTATTGGTGAGGCTGGAAAGAAAGGGAGTGAAGGAGGTATTGGCCTCTTTCTAGCAGTCTTCATGTTTTCCTTTCAAGCACCTACTCATCACGTGGCAGCGAGGAGCACTATGCTTTTAAAATATTTTCCTGAATGCATCGCATATAATAAGGTAAATGCTGGACTTTGGCAAAATTTGAGAGCTACTAATGCTAAAAATGACACTATGTCGAAGCCGGTTTGAAAATGTGCATAGTGGTGCATTTTGGGAACTGTGGTCTAAAGAAAAGGCCACATGACCACTGGGACTAGATACAACTCACCTGTGACCAAGGCGCTGTGCGCTGAAACGCGTTAGGTATAAAAGAGTTGCTAAAGCTGCCACGTGATTCAGACAGATTAAAGATGTCAGTTTGAAAAGTTGCCAAAGCTGTGGGCTCTTCCTTTTTTCGTGGTTGAATAAGCAGGATTCTCCATTCCTGACTAATGAGAGCCCGTCCTGCAGAGTTGGAGGCCCCCGGTAAAGTGGAGAAATGTTTGTGCAGCAAATGGAGGGGGCATGACTCGCTTTCCAACTGAAACAGTCGAAAATGGATTGCCGTGACTATTGGTGAGGCTGGAAAGAAAGGAGTGAAGGAGGTGTTGGCCTTTTTCTAGCAGTCTTCGTGTTTTCCTTTCAAGCACCCTACTCATCACGTGGCAGCGAGGTGCACTATGCTTTTAAAATATTTTCCTGAATGCATCGCATATAATAAGGTAAATGCTGGACTTTGGCAAAATTTGAGAGCTACTAATGCTAAAAATGACACTATGTCGAAGCTGGTTTGAAAATTTGCATAATGGTGCATTTTGGGAACTGTGGTCTAAAGAAAAGGCCACATGACCACTGGGACTAGATACAACTCACCTGTGACCAAGGCGCTGTGCGCTGAAACGCGTTAGGTATAAAAGAGTTGCTAAAGCTGCCACGTGATTCAGACAGAATAAAGATGTCAGTTTGAAAAGTTGCCGAAGCTGTGGGCTCTTCCTTTTTCGTGGTTGAATAAGCAGGATTCTTCATTCCTGACTAATGAGAGCCCGCCCTGCAGAGTTGGAGGCCCCCGGTAAAGTGGAGAAATGTTTGTGCAGCAAATGGAGGGGCCATGACTCGCTTTCCAACCGAAACAGTCGAAAATGGATTGCCGTGACTATTGGTGAGGCTGGAAAGAAAGGAAGAGAAGGAGGTGTTGACCTCTTTCTAGCAGTCTTCGTGTTTTCCTTTCAAGCACCTACTCATCAAGTGGCAGCGAGGTGCACTATGCTTTTAAAATATTTTCCTGAATGCATCGCATATAATAAGGTAAATGCTGGACTTTGGTAAAATTTGAGAGCTACTAATGCTAAAAATGACACTATGTCGAAGCCGGTTTGAAAATTTGCATAATGGTGCATTTTGGGAACTGTGGTCTAAAGAAAAGGCCACATGACCACTGGGACTAGATACAACTCACTTGTGACCAAGTTCGCTGTGCGCTGAAACGCGTTAGGTATAAAAGAGTTGCTAAAGCTGCCACGTGATTCCGACAGAATAAAGATGTCAGTTTGAAAAGTTGTCGAAGCTGTGGGCTCTTCCTTTTTTCGTAGTTGAATAAGCAGGATTCTCCATTCCTGACTAATGAGAGCCCGCCCTGCAGAGTTGGAGGCCCCCGGTAAAGTGGAGAAATGTTTGTGCAGCAAATGGAGGGGGCATGACTCGCTTTCCAACCGAAACAGTCAAAAATGGATTGCCGTGACTATTGGTGAGGCTGGAAAGAAAGAGAGTGAAGGAGGTATTGGCCTCTCTCTAGCAGTCTTCGTGTTTTCCTTTCAAGCACCTACTCATCACGTGGCAGCGAGGTGCACTATGCTTTTAAAATATTTTCCTGAATGCATCGCATATAATAAGGTAAATGCTGGACTTTGGCAAAATTTGAGAGCTACTAATGCTAAAAATGACACTATGTCGAAGCCGGTTTGAAAATTTGCATAATGGTGCATTTTGGGAACTGTAGTCTAAAGAAAAGGCCACATGACCACTGTGACTAGATACAACTCACCTGTGACCAAAGCGCTGTGCGCTGAAACGCGTTAGGTATAAAAGAGTTGCTAAAGCTGCCACGTGATTCAGACAGAATAAAGATGTCAGTTTGAAAAGTTGCCGAAGCTGTGGGCTCTTCCTTTTTTCGTGGTTGAATAAGCAGGATTCTCCATTCCTGACTAATGAGAGCCCGCCCTGCAGAGTTGGAGGCCCCCGGTAAAGTGGAGAAATGTTTGTGCAGCAAATGGAGGGGGCATGACTCGCTTTCCAACCGAAACAGTCGAAAATGGATTGCCGTGACTATTGGTGAGGCTGGAAAGAAAGGGAGTGAAGGAGGTGTTGGCCTTGGCCTTTTCTAGCAGCTTCGTGTTTTCCTTTCAAGCACCTACTCATCACGTGGCAGCGAGGTGCACTATGCTTTTAAAATATTTTCCTGAATGCATCGCATATAATAAGGTAAATGCTGGACTTTGGCAAAATTTGAGAGCTACTAATGCTAAAAATGACACTATGTCGAAGCCGGTTTGAAAATTTGCATAATGGTGCATTTTGGGAACTGTGGTCTAAAGAAAAGGCCACATGACCACTGGGACTAGATACAACTCACCTGTGACCAAGGCGCTGTGCGCTGAAACGCGTTAGGTATAAAGAGTTGCTAAAGCTGCCACGTGATTCAGACAGAATAAAGATGTCAGTTTGAAAAGTTGCCGAAGCTGTGGGCTCTTCCTTTTTCGTGGTTGAATAAGCAGGATTCTTCATTCCTGACTAATGAGAGCCCGCCCTGCAGAGTTGGAGGCCCCGGTAAAGTGGAGAAATGTTTGTGCAGCAAATGGAGGGGCCATGACTCGCTTTCCAACCGAAACAGTCGAAAATGGATTGCCGTGACTATTGGTGAGGCTGGAAAGAAAGGAAGTGAAGGAGGTGTTGGCCTCTTTTCTAGCAGTCTTCGTGTTTTCCTTTCAAGCACCTACTCATCACGTGGCAGCGAGGTGCACTATGCTTTTAAAATATTTTCCTGAATGCATCGCATATAATAAGGTAAATGCTGGACTTTGGCAAAATTTGAGAGCTACTAATGCTAAAAATGACACTATGTCGAAGCCGGTTTGAAAATTTGCATAATGGTGCAGTTTGGGAACTGTGGTCTAAAGAAAAGGCCACATGACCACTGGGACTAGATACAACTCACCTGTGACCAAGGCGCTGTGCGCTGAAACGCGTTAGGTATAAAAGAGTTGCTAAAGCTGCCACGTGATTCAGACAGAATAAAGATGTCAGTTTGAAAAGTTGCCGAAGCTGTGGGCTCTTCCTTTTTTCATGGTTGAATAAGCAGGATTCTCCATTCCTGACTAATGAGAGCCCGCCCTGCAGAGTTGGAGGCCCCCGGTAAAGTGGAGAAATGTTTGTGCAGCAAATGGAGGGGGCATGACTCGCTTTCCAACCGAAACAGTCGAAAATGGATTGCCGTGACTATTGGTGAGGCTGGAAAGAAAGGGAGTGAAGGAGGTGTTGGTCTCTTTCTAGCAGTCTTCGTGTTTTCCTTTCAAGCACCTACTCATCACGTGGCAGCGAGGTGCACTATGCTTTTAAAATATTTTCCTGAATGCATCGCATATAATAAGGTAAATGCTGGACTTTGGCAAAATTTGAGAGCTACTAATGCTAAAAATGACACTATGTCGAAGCCGGTTTGAAAATTTGCATAATGGTGCATTTTGGGAACTGTGGTCTAAAGAAAAGGCCACATGACCACTGGGACTAGATACAACTCACCTGTGACCAAGGCGCTGTGCGCTGAAACGCGTTAGGTATAAAAGAGTTGCTAAAGCTGCCACGTGATTCAGACAGAATAAAGATGTCAGTTTGAAAAGTTGCCGAAGCTGTGGGCTCTTCCTTTTTTCGTGGTTGAATAAGCAGGATTCTTCATTCCTGACTAATGAGAGCCCGCCCTGCAGAGTTGGAGGCCCCCGGTAAAGTGGAGAAATGTTTGTGCAGCAAATGGAGGGGCCATGACTCGCTTTCCAACCGAAACAGTCGAAAATGGATTGCAGTGACTATTGGTGAGGCTGGAAAGAAAGGAAGTGAAGGAGGTGTTGGCCTCTTTCTAGCAGTCTTCGTGTTTTCCTTTCAAGCACCTACTCATCAAGTGGCAGCGAGGTGCACTATGCTTTTAAAATATTTTCCTGAATGCATCGCATATAATAAGGTAAATGCTGGACTTTGGTAAAATTTGAGAGCTACTAATGCTAAAAATGACACTATGTCGAAGCTGGTTTGAAAATTTGCATGTTGGTGCATTTTGGGAACTGTGGTCTAAAGAAAAGGCCACATGACCACTGGGACTAGATACAACTCACCTGTGACCAAGGCGCTGTGCGCTGAAACGCGTTAGGTATAAAAGAGTTGCTAAAGCTGCCACGTGATTCCGACAGAATAAAGATGTCAGTTTGAAAAGTTGTCGAAGCTGTGGGCTCTTCCTTTTTTCGTAGTTGAATAAGCAGGATTCTCCATTCCTGACTAATGAGAGCCCACCCTGCAGAGTTGGAGGCCCCCGGTAAAGTGGAGAAATGTTTGTGCAGCAAATGGAGGGGGCATGACTCGCTTTCCAACCGAAACAGTCGAAAATGGATTGCCATGACGATTGGTGAGGCAGGAAAGAAAGAGAGTGAAGGAGGTATTGGCCTCTCTCTAGCAGCCTTCGTGTTTTCCTTTCAAGCACCTACTCATCACGTGGCAGCGAGGTGCACTATACTTTTAAAATATTTTCCTGAATGCATCGCATATAATAAGGTAAATGCTGGACTTTGGCAAAATTTGAGAGCTACTAATGCTAAAAATGACACTATGTCGAAGCCGGTTTGAAAATTTGCATAATGGTGCATTTTGGGAACTGTGGTCTAAAGAAAAGGCCACATGACCACTGGGACTAGATACAACTCACCTGTGACCAAAGCGCTGTGCGCTGAAACGCGTTAGGTATAAAAGAGTTGCTAAAGCTGCCAAGTGATTCAGACAGAATAAAGATGTCAGTTTGAAAAGTTGCCGAAGCTGTGGGCTCTTCCTTTTTTCGTGGTTGAATAAGCAGGATTCTCCATTCCTGACTAATGAGAGCCCACCCTGCAGAGTTGGAGGCCCCCGGTAAAGTGGAGAAATGTTTGTGCAGCAAATGGAGGGGGCATGACTCGCTTTCCAACCGAAACAGTCGAAAATGGATTGCCGTGACTATTGGTGTGGCTGGAAAGAAAGGGAGTGAAGGAGGTGTTGGCCTCTTTCTAGCAGTCTTCGTGTTTTCCTTTCAAGCACCTACTCATCACGTGGCAGCGAGGTGCACTATGCTTTTAAAATATTTTCCTGAATGCATCGCATATAATAAGGTAAATGCTGGACTTTGGCAAAATTTGAGAGCTACTAATGCTAAAAATGACACTATGTCGAAGCCGGTTTGAAAATTTGCATAATGGTGCATTTTGGGAACTGTGGTCTAAAGAAAAGGCCACATGACCACTGGGACTAGATACAACTCACCTGTGACCAAAGCGCTGTGCACTGAAACGCGTTAGGTATAAAAGAGTTGCTAAAGCTGCCACGTGATTCAGACAGAATAAAGATGTCAGTTTGAAAAGTTGCCAAAGCAGTGGGCTCTTCCTTTTTTCGTGGTTGAATAAGCAGGATTCTCCATTCCTGACTAATGAGAGCCCGCCCTGCAGAGTTGGAGGCCCCCCGGTAAAGTGGAGAAATGTTTGTGCAGCAAATGGAGGGGGCATGACTCGCTTTCCAACCGAAACAGTCGAAAATGGATTGCCGTGACTATTGGTGAGGCTGGAAAGAAAGGGAGTGAAAGAGGTGTTGGCCTCTTTCTAGCAGTCTTCGTGTTTTCCTTTCAAGCACCTACTCATCATGTGGCAGCGAGGTGCACTATGCTTTTAAAATATTTTCCTGAATGCATCGCATATAATAAGGTAAATGCTGGACTTTGGCAAAATTTGAGAGCTACTAATGCTAAAAATGACACTATGTCGAAGCCGGTTTGAAAATTTGCATAATGGTGTATTTTGGGAACTGTGGTCTAAAGAAAAGGCCACATGACTACTGGGACTAGATACAACTCACCTGTGACCAAGGCGCTGTGCGCTGAAACGCGTTAGGTATAAAAGAGTTGCTAAAGCTGCCACGTGATTCAGACAGAATAAAGATGTCAGTTTGAAAAGTTGCCGAAGCTGTGGGCTGTTCTTTTTTCGTGGTTGAATAAGCAGGATTCTCCATTACTGACTAATGAGAGCCCGCCCTGCAGAGTTGGAGGCCCCCGGTAAAGTGGAGAAATGTTTGTGCAGCAAATGGAGGGGGCATGACTCGCTTTCCAACCGAAACAGTCGAAAATGGATTGCCGTGACTATTTGAGAGGCTGGAAAGAAAGGGAGTGAAGGAGGTGTTGGCCTCTTTCTAGCAGTCTTCGTGTTTTCCTTTCAAGCACCTACTCATCATGTGGCAGCGAGGTGCACTATGCTTTTAAAATATTTTCCTGAATGCATCGCATATAATAAGGTAAATGCTGGACTTTGGCAAAATTTGAGAGTTACTAATGCTAAAAATGACACTATGTCGAAGCCGGTTTGAAAATTTGCATAATGGTGCATTTTGGGAACTGTGGTCTAAAGAAAAGGCCACATGACACTGGGACTAGATACAACTCACCTGTGACCAAGGCGCTGTGCGCTGAGATGCGTTAGGTATAAAAGAGTTGCTAAAGCTGCCACGTGATTCAGACAGAATAAAGATGTCAGTTTGAAAAGTTGCCGAAGCTGTGGGCTCTTCCTTTTTTCGTGGTTGAATAAGCAGGATTCTCCATTCCTGACTAATGAGAGCCCGCCCTGCAGAGTTGGAGGCCCCCGGTAAAGTGGAGAAATGTTTGTGCAGCAAATGGAGGGGGCATGACTCGCTTTCCAACCGAAACAGTCGAAAATGGATTGCCGTGACTATTGGTGAGGCTGGAAAGAAAGGAAGTGAAGGAGGTGTTGGTCTTGGCCTCTTTCTAGCAGTCTTCGTGTTTTCCTTTCAAGCACCTACTCATCACGTGGCAGCGAGGTGCACTATGCTTTTAAAATATTTTCCTGAATGCTTCGCATATATTAAGGTAAATGCTGGACTTTGGTAAAATTTGAGAGCTACTAATGCTAAAAATGACACTATGTCGAAGCAGGTTTGAAAATTTGCATAATGGTGCATTTTGGGAACTGTGGTCTAAAGAAAAGGCCACGTGACCACTGGGACTAGATACAACTCACCTGTGACCAAGGCGCTGTGCGCTGAAATGCGTTAGGTATAAAAGAGTTGCTAAAGCTGCCACGTGATTCCGACAGAATAAAGATGTCAGTTTGAAAAGTTGTCGAAGCTGTGGGCTCTTCCTTTTTTCGTGGTGGAATAAGCAGGATTCTCTCTTCCTGACTAATGAGAACCCGCCCTGCAGAGTTGGAGGCCCCCGGTAAAGTGGAGAAATGTTTGTGCAGCAAATGGAGGGGGCATGACTCGCTTTCCAACCGAAACAGTCGAAAATGGATTGCCGTGACTATTGGTGAGGCTGGAAAGAAAGGGAGTGAAGGAGGTATTGGCCTCTTTCTAGCAGTCTTCATGTTTTCCTTTCAAGCACCTACTCATCACGTGGCAGCGAGGAGCACTATGCTTTTAAAATATTTTCCTGAATGCATCGCATATAATAAGGTAAATGCTGGACTTTGGCAAAATTTGAGAGCTACTAATGCTAAAAATGACACTATGTCGAAGCCGGTTTGAAAATGTGCATAGTGGTGCATTTTGGGAACTGTGGTCTAAAGAAAAGGCCACATGACCACTGGGACTAGATACAACTCACCTGTGACCAAGGCGCTGTGCGCTGAAACGCGTTAGGTATAAAAGAGTTGCTAAAGCTGCCACGTGATTCAGACAGATTAAAGATGTCAGTTTGAAAAGTTGCCAAAGCTGTGGGCTCTTCCTTTTTTCGTGGTTGAATAAGCAGAATTCTCCATTCCTGACTAATGAGAGCCCGTCCTGCAGAGTTGGAGGCCCCCGGTAAAGTGGAGAAATGTTTGTGCAGCAAATGGAGGGGGCATGACTCGCTTTCCAACTGAAACAGTCGAAAATGGATTGCCGTGACTATTGGTGAGGCTGGAAAGAAAGGGAGTGAAGGAGGTGTTGGCCTTTTTCTAGCAGTCTTCGTGTTTTCCTTTCAAGCACCCTACTCATCACGTGGCAGCGAGGTGCACTATGCTTTTAAAATATTTTCCTGAATGCATCGCATATAATAAGGTAAATGCTGGACTTTGGCAAAATTTGAGAGCTACTAATGCTAAAAATGACACTATGTCGAAGCTGGTTTGAAAATTTGCATAATGGTGCATTTTGGGAACTGTGGTCTAAAGAAAAGGCCACATGACCACTGGGACTAGATACAACTCACCTGTGACCAAGGCTCTGTGCGCTGAAGCGCGTTAGGTATAAAAGAGTTGCTAAAGCTGCCACGTGATTCAGACAGAATAAAGATGTCAGTTTGAAAAGTTGCCGAAGCTGTGGGCTCTTTCTTTTTTCGTGGTTGAATAAGCAGCATTCTCCATTTCTGACTAATGAGAGACTGCCCTGCAGAGTTGGCGGCCCACGGTAAAGTGGAGAAATGTTTGTGCAGCAAATGAAGGGAGCATGACTCGCTTTCCAACTGAAACAGTCGAAAATGGATTGCCATGACGATTGGTGAGGCAGGAAAGAAAGGGAGTGAAGGAGGTGTTAGCCTCTTTCTAGCAGCCTTCGTGTTTTCCTTTCAAGCACCTACTCATCACGTGGCAGCGAGGTGCACTATGCTTTTAAAATATTTTCCTAAATGCATCGCATATAATAAGGTAAATGCTGGACTTTGGCAAAATTTGAGAGCTACTAATGCTAAAAATGACACTATGTCGAAGCCAGTTTGAAAATTTGCATAATGGTGCATTTTGGGAACTGTGGTCTAAAGAAAAGGCCACATGACCACTGGGACTAGATACAACTGACCTGTGACCAAGGCGCTGTTCGCTGAAACGCGTTAGGTATAAAAGAGTTGCTAAAGCTGCCACGTGATTCAGACAGAATAAAGATGTCAGTTTGAAAAGTTGCCGAAGCTGTGGGCTCTTCCTTTTTTCGTGGTTGAATAAGCAGGATTCTCCATTCCTGACTAATGAGAGCCCGCCCTGCAGAGTTGGAGGCCCCCCGGTAAAGTGGAGAAATGTTTGTGCAGCAAATGGAGGGGGCATGACTCGCTTTCCAACCGAAACAGTCGAAAATGGATTGCCGTGACTACTGGTGAGGCTGGAAAGAAAGGAAGTGAAGGAGGTGTTGGCCTTGGTCTCTTTCTAGCAGTCTTCGTGTTTTCCTTTCAAGCACCTACTCATCACGTGGCAGCGAAGTGCACTATGCTTTTAAAATATTTTCCTGAATGCATCGCATATATTAAGGTAAATGCTGGACTTTGGTAAAATTTGAGAGCTACTAATGCTAAAAATGACACTATGTCGAAGCAGGTTTGAAAATTTGCATAATGGTGTATTTTGGTAACTGTGGTCTAAAGAAAAGGCCACATGACCACTGGGACTAGATACAACTCACCTGTGACCAAGGCGCTGTGCGCTGAAACGCGTTAGGTATAAAAGAGTTGCTAAAGCTGCCACGTGATTCCGACAGAATAAAGATGTCAGTTTGAAAAGTTGCCGAAGCTGTGGGCTGTTCCTTTTTTCGTGTTGAATAAGCTGGATTCTCCATTCCTGACTAATGAGAGCCCACCCTGCAGAGTTGGAGGCCCCCAGTAATGTGGAGAAATGTTTGTGCAGCAAATGGAGGGGGCATGACTCGCTTTCCAACCGAAACAGTCGAAAATGGATTGCCGTGACTGTTGGTGAGGCTGGAAAGAAAGGGAGTAAAGGAGGTGTTGGCCTCTTTCTAGCAGTATTCGTGTTTTCCTTTCAAGCACCTACTCATCATGTGGCAGCGAGGTGCACTATGCTTTTAAAATATTTTCCTGAATGCATCGCATATAATAAGGTAAATGCTGGACTTTGGCAAAATTTGAGAGCTACTAATGCTAAAAATGACACTATGTCGAAGCCGGTTTGAAAATTTGCATAGTGGTGGATTTTGGAAACTGTGGTCTAAAGAAAAGGCCACATGACCACTGGGACTAGATACAACTCACCTGTGACCAAGGCTCTGTGCGCTGAAACGCGTTAGGTATAAAAGAGTTGTTAAAGCTGCCACGTGATTCAGACAGAATAAAGATGTCAGTTTGAAAAGTTGCCGAAGCTGTGGGCTCTTCCTTTTTTCGTGGTTGAATAAGCAGGATTCTCCATTCCTGACTAATGAGAGCCCGCCCTGCAGAGTTGGAGGCCCCCGGTCAAGTGGAGAAATGTTTGTGCAGCAAATGGAGGAAGCATGACTCGCTTTCCAACCGAAACAGTTGAAAATGGATTGCCGTGACGATTGGGGAGGCAGGAAAGAAAGGGAGTGAAGGAGGTGTTGGCCTCTTTCTAGCAGTCTTCGTGTTTTCCTTTCAAGCAGCTACTCATCACGTGGCAGCGAGGTGCACTATGCTTTTAAAATATTTTCCTGAATGCATCGCATATAATAAGGTTAAATGCTGGACTTTGGCAAAATTTGAGAGCTAATAATGCTAAAAAGGACACTATGTCGAAGCCGGTTTGAAAATTTGCATAATGATGCATTTTGGGAACTGTGGTCTAAAGAAAAGGCCACATGACCACTGGGACTAGATACAACTCACCTGTGACCAAGGCGCTGTGCGCTGAAACGCGTTAGGTATAAAAGAGTTGCTAAAGCTGCCACGTGATTCAGACAGAATAAAGATGTCAGTTTGAAAAGTTGCCGAAGCTGTGGGCTCTTCCTTTTTCGTGGTTGAATAAGCAGGATTCTCCATTCCTGACTAATGAGAGCCTGTCCTGCAGAGTTGGAGGCCCACGGTAAAGTGGAGAAATGTTTGTGCAGCAAATGGAGGGGGCATGACTCGCTTTCCAACCGAAACAGTCGAAAATGGATTGCTGTGACTATTTGTAAGGCTGGAAAGAAAGGGAGTGAAGGAGGTGTTGGTCTCTTTCTAGAAGTCTTCGTGTTTTCCTTTCAAGCACCTACTCATCACGTGGCAGCGAGGTGCACTATGCTTTTAAAATATTTTCCTGAATGCATCACATATAATAAGGTAAATGCTGGACTTTGGCAAAATTTGAGAGTTACTAATGCTAAAAATGACACTATGTCGAAGCCGGTTTGAAAATTTGCATAATGGTGCATTTTGGGAACTGTGGTCTAAAGAAAAGGCCACATGACCACTGGGACTAGATACAACTCACCTGTGACCAAGGCGCTGTGCGCTGAAACGCGTTAGGTATAAAAGAGTTGCTAAAGCTGCCACGTGATTCAGACAGAATAAAGATGTCAGTTTGAAAAGTTGCCGAAGCTGTGGGCTCTTCCTTTTTTCGTGGTTGAATAAGCAGGATTCTTCATTCCTGACTAATGAGAGCCCGCCCTGCAGATTTGGAGGCCCCCGGTAAAGTGGAGAAATGTTTGTGCAGCAAATGGAGGGGCCATGACTCGCTTTCCAACCGAAACAGTCGAAAATGGATTGCCGTGACTATTGGTGAGGCTGGAAAGAAAGGAAGTGAAGGAGGTGTTGGCCTCTTTTCTAGCAGTCTTCGTGTTTTCCTTTCAAGCACCTACTCATCAAGTGGCAGCGAGGTGCACTATGCTTTTAAAATATTTTCCTGAATGCATCGCATGTAATAAGGTAAATGCTGGACTTTGGTAAAATTTGAGAGCTACTAATGCTAAAAATGACACTATGTCGAAGCCGGTTTGAAAATTTGCATAATGGTGCATTTTGGGAACTGTGGTCTAAAGAAAAGGCCACATGACCACTGGGACTAGATACAACTCACCTGTGACCAAAGCGCTGTGCACTGAAACGCGTTAGGTATAAAAAGAGTTGCTAAAGCTGCCACGTGATTCAGACAGAATAAAGATGTCAGTTTGAAAAGTTGCCGAAGCTGTGGGCTCTTCCTTTTTTCGTGGTTGAATAAGCAGGATTCTCCATTTCTGACTAATGAGAGCCCACCCTGCAAAGTTGGAGGCCCCCGGTAAAGTGGAGAAATGTTTGTGCAGCAAATGGAGAGGGCATGACTCGCTTTCCAACCGAAACAGTCGAAAATGGATTGCCGTGACTATTGGTATGGCTGGAAAGAAGGGAGTGAAGGAGGTGTTGGCCTCTTTCTAGCAGTCTTCGTGTTTTCCTTTCAAGCACCTACTCATCACGTGGCAGCGAGGTGCACTATGCTTTTAAAATATTTTTCTGAATGCATCACATATAATAAGGTAAATGCTGGACTTTGGCAAAATTTGAGAGCTACTAATGCTAAAAATGACACTATGTCGAAGCCGGTTTGAAAATTTGCATAATGGTGCATTTTGGGAACTGTGGTCTAAAGAAAAGGCCACATGACCACTGGGACTAGATACAACTCACCTGTGACCATAGGCTCTGTGCGCTGAAACGCGTTAGGTATAAAAGAGTTGCTAAAGCTGCCACGTGATTCAGACAGAATAAAGATGTCAGTTTGAAAAGTTGCCGAAGCTGTGGGCTCTTCCTTTTTCGTGGTTGAATAAGCAGGATTCTCCATTCCTGACTAATGAGAGCCTGTCCGGCAGAGTTGGAGGCTCCCGGTAAAGTGGAGAAATGTTTGTGCAGCAAATGGAGGGGGCATGACTCGCTTTCCAACCGAAACAGTCGAAAATGGATTGCCGTGACTATTTGTGAGTGAGGCTGGAAAGAAAGGGAGTGAAGGAGGTGTTGGTCTCTTTCTAGCAGTCTTCGTGTTTTCCTTTCAAGCACCTACTCATCACGTGGCAGCGAGGTGCACTATGCTTTTAAAATATTTTCCTGAATGCATCGCATATAATAAGGTAAATGCTGGACTTTGGCAAAATTTGAGAGCTACTAATGCTAAAAATGACACTATGTCGAAGCCGGTTTGAAAATTGGCATAATGGTGCATTTTGGGAACTGTGGTTTAAAGAAAAGGCCATATGACCACTGGGACTAGATACAACTCACCTGTGACCAAGGCGCTGTGCGCTGAAACGCGTTAGGTATAAAAGAGTTGCTAAAGCTGCCACGTGATTCAGACAGAATAAAGATGTGAGTTTGAAAAGTTGCCGAAGCTGTGGGCTCTTCCTTTTTTAATGGTTGAATAAGCAGGATTCTCCATTCCTGACTAATGAGAGCCCGCCCGCCCTGCAGAGTTGGAGGCCCCCGGTAAAGTGGAGAAATGTTTGTGCAGCAAATGGAGGGGGCATGACTCGCTTTCCAACCGAAACAGTCGAAAATGGATTGCCGTGACTATTGGTGAGGCTGGAAAGAAAGGGAGTGAAGGAGGTGTTGGCCTTGGCCTTTTTCTAGCAGTCTTCGTGTTTTCCTTTCAAGCACCTACTCATCACGTGGCAGCGAGGTGCACTATGCTTTTAAAATATTTTCCTGAATGCATCGCATATAATAAGGTAAATGCTGGACTTTGGCAAAATTTGAGAGTTACTAATGCTAAAAATGACACTATGTCGAAGCCGGTTTGAAAATTTGCATAATGGTGCATTTTGGGAACTGTGGTCTAAAGAAAAGGCCACATGACCACTGGGACTAGATACAACTCACCTGTGACCAAGGCTCTGTGCGCTGAAACGCGTTAGGTATAAAAGAGTTGCTAAAGCTGCCACGTGATTCAGACAGAATAAAGATGTCAGTTTGAAAAGTTGCCGAAGCTGTGGGCTCTTCCCTTTTTCGTGGTTGAATAAGCAGGATTCTCCATTCCTGACTAATGAGAGCCTGTCCTGCAGAGTTGGAGGCCCCCGGTAAAGTGGAGAAATGTTTGTGCAGCAAATGGAGGGGGCATGACTCGCTTTCCAACCGAAACAGTCGAAAATGGATTGCCGTGACTATTTGTGAGTGAGGCTGGAAAGAAAGGGAGTGAAGGAGGTGTTGGTCTCTTTCTAGCAGTCTTCGTGTTTTCCTTTCAAGCACCTACTCATCACGTGGCAGCGAGGTGCACTATGCTTTTAAAATATTTTCCTGAATGCATCGCATATAATAAGGTAAATGCTGGACTTTGGCAAAATTTGAGAGCTACTAATGCTAAAAATTACACTATGTCGGAGCTTCGGTTTGAAAATTGGCATAATGGTGCATTTTGGGAACTGTGGTTTAAAGAAAAGGCCATATGACCACTGGGACTAGATACAACTCACCTGTGACCAAGGCGCTGTGCGCTGAAACGCGTTAGGTATAAAAGAGTTGCTAAAGCTGCCACGTGATTCAGACAGAATAAAGATGTGAGTTTGAAAAGTTGCCGAAGCTGTGGGCTCTTCCTTTTTCATGGTTGAATAAGCAGGATTCTCCATTCCTGACTAATGAGAGCCCGCCCGCCCTGCAGAGTTGGAGGCCCCCGGTAAAGTGGAGAAATGTTTGTGCAGCAAATGGAGGGGGCATGACTCGCTTTCCAACCGAAACAGTCGAAAATGGATTGCCGTGACTATTGGTGAGGCTGGAAAGAAAGGGAGTGAAGGAGGTGTTGGCCTTGGCCTTTTTCTAGCAGTCTTCGTGTTTTCCTTTCAAGCACCTACTCATCACGTGGCAGCGAGGTGCACTATGCTTTTAAAATATTTTCCTGAATGCATCGCATATAATAAGGTAAATGCTGGACTTTGGCAAAATTTGAGAGTTACTAATGCAAAAAATGACACTATGTCGAAGCCGGTTTGAAAATTTGCATAATGGTGCATTTTGGAACTGTGGTCTAAAGAAAAGGCCACATGACCACTGGGACTAGATACAACTCACCTGTGACCAAGGCGCTGTGCGCTGAAACGCGTTAGGTATAAAAGAGTTGCTAAAGCTGCCACGTGATTCAGACAGAATAAAGATGTCAGTTTGAAAAGTTGCCGAAGCTGTGGGCTCTTCTTTTTTCGTGGTTGAATAAGCAGGATTCTTCATTCCTGACTAATGAGAGCCCGCCCTGCAGAGTTGGAGGCCCCCGGTAATGTGGAGAAATGTTTGTGCAGCAAATGGAGGGGGCATGACTCGCTTTCCAACCGAAACAGTTGAAAATGGATTGCCGTGACTGTTGGTGAGGCTGGAAAGAAAGGGAGTGAAGGAGGTGTTGGCCTCTTTCTAGCAGTATTCGTGTTTTCCTTTCAAGCACCTACTCATCACGTGGCAGCGAGGTGCACTATGCTTTTAAAATATTTTCCTGAATGCATCGCATATATTAAGGTAAATGCTGGACTTTGGTAAAATTTGAGAGCTACTAATGCTAAAAATGACACTATGTCGAAGCAGGTTTGAAAATTTGCATAATGGTACATTTTGGGAACTGTGGTCTAAAGAAAAGGCCACATGACCACTGGGACTAGATACAACTCACTTGTGACCAAGGCGCTGTGCGCTGAAACGCGTTAGGTATAAAAGAGTTGCTAAAGCTGCCACGTGATTCCGACAGAATAAAGATGTCAGTTTGAAAAGTTGTCGAAGCTGTGGGCTCTTCCTTTTTTTGTGGTTGAATAAGCAGGATTCTCCATTCCTGACTAATGAGAGCCCGCCCTGCAGAGTTGGAGGCCCCCGGTAAAGTGGAGAAATGTTTGTGCAGCAAATGGAGGGGGCATGACTCGCTTTCCTACCGAAACAGTCGAAAATGGATTGCCGTGACTATTGGTGAGGCTGGAAAGAAAGGGAGTGAAGGAGGTGTTGGCCTTGGCCTCTTTCTAGCAGTCTTCATGTTTTCCTTTCAAGCACCTACTCATCACGTGGCAGCGAGGTGCACTATACTTTTAAAATATTTTCCTGAATGCATCGCATATAATAAGATAAATGCTGGACTTTGGCAAAATTTGAGAGCTACTAATGCTAAAAATGACACTATGTCGAAGCCGGTTTGAAAATTTGCATAATGGTGCATTTTGGGAACTGTGGTCTAAAGAAAAGGCCACATGACCACTAGGACTAGATACAACTCACCTGTGACCAAAGCGCTGTGCGCTGAAACGCGTTAGGTATAAAAGAGTTGCTAAAGCTGCCGCGTGATTCAGACAGAATAAAGATGTCAGTTTGAAAAGTTGCCGAAGCTGTGGGCTGTTCCTTTTTTCGTGTTGAATAAGCTGGATTCTCCATTCCTGACTAATGAGAGCCCACCCTGCAGAGTTGGAGGCCCCCGGTAATGTGGAGAAATGTTTGTGCAGCAAATGGAGGGGGCATGACTCGCTTTCCAACCGAAACAGTCGAAAATGGATTGCCGTGACTGTTGGTGAGGCTGGAAAGAAAGGGAGTGAAGGAGGTGTTGGCCTCTTTCTAGCAGTATTCGTGTTTTCCTTTCAAGCACCTACTCATCACGTGGCAGCGAGGTGCACTATGCTTTTAAAATATTTTCCTGAATGCATCGCATATATTAAGGTAAATGCTGGACTTTGGTAAAATTTGAGAGCTACTAATGCTAAAAATGACACTATGTCAAAGCAGGTTTGAAAATTTGCATAATGGTACATTTTGGGAACTGTGGTCTAAAGAAAAGGCCACATGACCACTGGGACTAGATACAACTCACCTGTGACCAAGGCGCTGTGCGCTGAAACGCGTTAGGTATAAAAGAGTTGCTAAAGCTGCCACGTGATTCCGACAGAATAAAGATGTCAGTTTGAAAAGTTGTCGAAGCTGTGGGCTCTTCCTTTTTTGTGGTTGAATAAGCAGGATTCTCCATTCCTGACTAATGAGAGCCCGCCCTGCAGAGTTGGAGGCCCCCGGTAAAGTGGAGAAATGTTTGTGCAGCAAATGGAGGGGGCATGACTCGCTTTCCTACCGAAACAGTCGAAAATGGATTGCCGTGACTATTGGTGAGGCTGGAAAGAAAGGGAGTGAAGGAGGTGTTGGCCTTGGCCTCTTTCTAGCAGTCTTCATGTTTTCCTTTCAAGCACCTACTCATCACGTGGCAGCGAGGTGCACTATACTTTTAAAATATTTTCCTGAATGCATCGCATAAAATAAGATAAATGCTGGACTTTGGCAAAATTTGAGAGCTACTAATGCTAAAAATGACACTATGTCGAAGCCGGTTTGAAAATTTGCATAATGGTGCATTTTGGGAACTGTGGTCTAAAGAAAAGGCCACATGACCACTAGGACTAGATACAACTCACCTGTGACCAAGAGCGCTGTGCGCTGAAACGCGTTAGGTATAAAAGAGTTGCTAAAGCTGCCGCGTGATTCAGACAGAATAAAGATGTCAGTTTGAAAAGTTGCCGAAGCTGTGGGCTGTTCCTTTTTTCGTGGTTGAATAAGCTGGATTCTCCATTCCTGACTAATGAGAGCCCACCCTGCAGAGTTGGAGGCCCCCGGTAATGTGGAGAAATGTTTGTGCAGCAAATGGAGGGGGCATGACTCGCTTTCCAACCGAAACAGTCGAAAATGGATTGCCGTGACTGTTGGTGAGGCTGGAAAGAAAGGGAGTGAAGGAGGTGTTGGCCTCTTTCTAGCAGTATTCGTGTTTTCCTTTCAAGCACCTACTCATCACGTGGCAGCGAGGTGCACTATGCTTTTAAAATATTTTCCTGAATGCATCGCATATATTAAGGTAAATGCTGGACTTTGGTAAAATTTGAGAGCTACTAATGCTAAAAATGACACTATGTCGAAGCAGGTTTGAAAATTTGCATAATGGTACATTTTGGGAACTGTGGTCTAAAGAAAAGGCCACATGACCACTGGGACTAGATACAACTCACCTGTGACCAAGGCGCTGTGCGCTGAAACGCGTTAGGTATAAAAGAGTTGCTAAAGCTGCCACGTGATTCCGACAGAATAAAGATGTCAGTTTGAAAAGTTGTCGAAGCTGTGGGCTCTTCCTTTTTTTGTGGTTGAATAAGCAGGATTCTCCATTCCTGACTAATGAGAGCCCGCCCTGCAGAGTTGGAGGCCCCCGGTAAAGTGGAGAAATGTTTGTGCAGCAAATGGAGGGGCATGACTCGCTTTCCTACCGAAACAGTCGAAAATGGATTGCCGTGACTATTGGTGAGGCTGGAAAGAAAGGGAGTGAAGGAGGTGTTGGCCTTGGCCTCTTTCTAGCAGTCTTCATGTTTTCCTTTCAAGCACCTACTCATCACGTGGCAGCGAGGTGCACTATACTTTTAAAATATTTTCCTGAATGCATCGCATATAATAAGATAAATGCTGGACTTTGGCAAAATTTGAGAGCTACTAATGCTAAAAATGACACTATGTCGAAGCCGGTTTGAAAATTTGCATAATGGTGCATTTTGGGAACTGTGGTCTAAAGAAAAGCCACATGACCACTAGGACTAGATACAACTCACCTGTGACCAAAGCGCTGTGCGCTGAAACGCGTTAGGTATAAAAGAGTTGCTAAAGCTGCCAGCGTGATTCAGACAGAATAAAGATGTCAGTTTGAAAAGTTGCCGAAGCTGTGGGCTGTTCCTTTTTCGTGGTTGAATAAGCTGGATTCTCCATTCCTGACTAATGAGAGCCCACCCTGCAGAGTTGGAGGCCCCCGGTAATATGGAGAAATGTTTGTGCAGCAAATGGAGTGGGCATGACTCGCTTTCCAACCGAAACAGTCGAAAATGGATTGCCGTGACTGTTGGTGAGGCTGGAAAGAAAGGGAGTGAAGGAGGTGTTGGCCTCTTTCTAGCAGTATTCGTGTTTTCCTTTCAAGCACCTACTCATTATGTGGCAGCGAGGTGCACTATACTTTTAAAATATTTTCCTGAATGCATCGCATATAATAAGGTAAATGCTGGACTTTGGCAAAATTTGAGAGCTACTAATGCTAAAAATGACACTATGTCAGAAGCCGGTTTGAAAATTTGCATAATGGTGCATTTTGGGAACTGTGGTCTAAAGAAAAGGCCACATGACCACTGGGACTAGATACAACTCACCTCATGACCAAGGCGCTGTGCGCTGAAACGCGTTAGGTATAAAAGAGTTGCTAAAGCTGCCACGTGATTCAGACAGAATAAAGATGTCAGTTTGAAAAGTTGCCGAAGCTGTGGGCTCTTCCTTTTTCATGGTTGAATAAGCAGGATTCTCCATTCCTGACTAATGAGAGCCCGCCCTGCAGAGTTGGAGGCCCCCGGTAAAGTGGAGAAATGTTTGTGCAGCAAATGGAGGGGCATGACTCGCTTTCCAACCGAAACAGTCGAAAATGGATTGCCGTGACTATTGGTGAGGCTGGAAAGAAAGGGAGTGAAGGAGGTGTTGGTCTCTTTCTAGCAGTCTTCGTGTTTTCCTTTCAAGCACCTACTCATCACGTGGCAGCGAGGTGCACTATGCTTTTAAAATATTTTCCTGAATGCATCGCATATAATAAGGTAAATGCTGGACTTTGGCAAAATTTGAGAGCTACTAATGCTAAAAATGACACTATGTCGAAGCCGGTTTGAAAATTTGCATAATGGTGCATTTTGGGAACTGTGGTCTAAAGAAAAGGCCACATGACCACTGGGACTAGATACAACTCACCTGTGACCAAAGCGCTGTGCGCTGAAACGCGTTAGGTATAAAAAGAGTTGCTAAAGCTGCCAAGTGATTCAGACAGAATAAAGATGTCAGTTTGAAAAGTTGCCGAAGCTGTGGGCTCTTCCTTTTTTCGTGGTTGAATAAGCAGGATTCTCCATTCCTGACTAATGAGAGCCCACTCTGCAGAGTTGGAGGCCCCCGGTAAAGTGGAGAAATGTTTGTGCAGCAAATGGAGGGGGCATGACTCGCTTTCCAACCGAAACAGTCGAAAATGGATTGCCGTGACTATTGGTGAGGCTGGAAAGAAAGGGAGTGAAGGAGGTGTTGGTCTCTTTCTAGCAGTCTTCGTGTTTTCCTTTCAAGCACCTACTCATCACGTGGCAGCGAGGTGCACTATGCTTTTAAAATATTTTCCTGAATGCATCGCATATAATAAGGTAAATGCTGGACTTTGGCAAAATTTGAGAGCTACTAATGCTAAAAATGACACTATGTCGAAGCCGGTTTGAAAATTTGCATAATGGTGCATTTTGGGAACTGTGGTCTAAAGAAAAGGCCACATGACCACTGGGACTAGATACAACTCACCTGTGACCAAAGCGCTGTGCGCTGAAACGCGTTAGGTATAAAAGAGTTGCTAAAGCTGCCAAGTGATTCAGACAGAATAAAGATGTCAGTTTGAAAAGTTGCCGAAGCTGTGGGCTCTTCCTTTTTTCGTGGTTGAATAAGCAGGATTCTCCATTCCTGACTAATGAGAGCCCACTCTGCAGAGTTGGAGGCCCCCGGTAAAGTGGAGAAATGTTTGTGCAGCAAATGGAGGGGGCATGACTCGCTTTCCAACCGAAACAGTCGAAAATGGATTGTCATGACGATTGGTGAGGCAGGAAAGAAAGGGAGTGAAGGAGGTGTTGGCCTCTTTCTAGCAGTTTTCGTGTTTTCCTTTCAAGCACCTACTCATCACGTGGCAGCGAGGTGCACTATGCTTTTAAAATATTTTCCTGAATGCATCGCATATAATAAGGTAAATGCTGGACTTTGGCAAAATTTGAGGGCTACTAATGCTAAAAATGACACTATGTCAAAGCCGGTTTGAAAATTTGCATAATGGTGCATTTTGGGAACTGTGGTCTAAAGAAAAGGCCACATGACCACTGGGACTAGATACAACTCACCTGTGACCAAAGCGCTGTGCACTGAAACGCGTTAGGTATAAAAGAGTTGCTAAAGCTGCCACGTGATTCAGACAGAATAAAGATGTCAGTTTGAAAAGTTGCCGAAGCTGTGGGCTGTTCTTTTTTTCGTGGTTGAATAAGCAGGATTCTCCATTACTGACTAATGAGAGCCCGCCCCTGCAGAGTTGGAGGCCCCCGGTAAAGTGGAGAAATGTTTGTGCAGCAAATGGAGGGGGCATGACTCGCTTTCCAACCGAAACAGTCGAAAATGGATTGCCGTAACTATTTGAGAGGCTGGAAAGAAAGGGAGTGAAGGAGGTGTTGGCCTCTTTCTAGCAGTCTTCGTGTTTTCCTTTCAAGAACCTACTCATCATGTGGCAGCGAGGTGCACTATGCTTTTAAAATATTTTCCTGAATGCATCGCATATAATAAGGTAAATGCTGGACTTTGGCAAAATTTGAGAGTTACTAATGCTAAAAATGACACTATGTCGAAGCCGGTTTGAAAATTTGCATAATGGTGCATTTTGGGAACTGTGGTCTAAAGAAAAGGCCACATGACACTGGGACTAGATACAACTCACCTGTGACCAAGGCGCTGTGCGCTGAGATGCGTTAGGTATAAAAGAGTTGCTAAAGCTGCCACGTGATTCAGACAGAATAAAGATGTCAGTTTGAAAAGTTGCCGAAGCTGTGGGCTCTTCCTTTTTCGTGGTTGAATAAGCAGGATTCTCCATTCCTGACTAATGAGAGCCCGCCCTGCAGAGTTGGAGGCCCCCGGTAAAGTGGAGAAATGTTTGTGCAGCAAATGGAGGGGGCATGACTCGCTTCCAACCGAAACAGTCGAAAATGGATTGCCGTGACTATTGTTGAGGCTGGAAAGAAAGGAAGTGAAGGAGGTGTTGGTCTTGGCCTCTTTCTAGCAGTCTTCGTGTTTTCCTTTCAAGCACCTACTCATCACGTGGCAGCGAGGTGCACTATGCTTTTAAAATATTTTCCTGAATGCTTCGCATATATTAAGGTAAATGCTGGACTTTGGTAAAATTTGAGAGCTACTAATGCTAAAAATGACACTATGTCGAAGCAGGTTTGAAAATTTGCATAATGGTGCATTTTGGGAACTGTGGTCTAAAGAAAAGGCCACGTGACCACTGGGACTAGATACAACTCACCTGTGACCAAGGCGCTGTGCGCTGAAACGCGTTAGGTATAAAAGAGTTGCTAAAGCTGCCACGTGATTCCGACAGAATAAAGATGTCAGTTTGAAAAGTTGTCGAAGCTGTGGGCTCTTCCTTTTTTCGTGGTGGAATAAGCAGGATTCTCTCTTCCTGACTAATGAGAACCCGCCCTGCAGAGTTGGAGGCCCCCGGTAAAGTGGAGAAATGTTTGTGCAGCAAATGGAGGGGGCATGACTCGCTTTCCAACCGAAACAGTCGAAAATGGATTGCCGTGACTATTGGTGAGGCTGGAAAGAAAGGAGTGAAGGAGGTATTGGCCTCTTTTCTAGCAGTCTTCATGTTTTCCTTTCAAGCACCTACTCATCACGTGGCAGCGAGGAGCACTATGCTTTTAAAATATTTTCCTGAATGCATCGCATATAATAAGGTAAATGCTGGACTTTGGCAAAATTTGAGAGCTACTAATGCTAAAAATGACACTATGTCGAAGCCGGTTTGAAAATGTGCATAGTGGTGCATTTTGGGAACTGTGGTCTAAAGAAAAGGCCACATGACCACTGGGACTAGATACAACTCACCTGTGACCAAGGCGCTGTGCGCTGAAACGCGTTAGGTATAAAAGAGTTGCTAAAGCTGCCACGTGACTCAGACAGATTAAAGATGTCAGTTTGAAAAGTTGCCAAAGCTGTGGGCTCTTCCTTTTTCGTGGTTGAATAAGCAGGATTCTCCATTCCTGACTAATGAGAGCCCGTCCTGCAGAGTTGGAGGCCCCCGGTAAAGTGGAGAAATGTTTGTGCAGCAAATGGAGGGGG
This sequence comes from Calotriton arnoldi, assembly GCA_963921515.1. Lineage (NCBI taxonomy): Eukaryota > Metazoa > Chordata > Amphibia > Caudata > Salamandridae > Calotriton > Calotriton arnoldi. The sequence goes on from CAWUFW010003846.1 coordinate 237,326, forward strand.
CATGACTCGCTTTCCAACTGAAACAGTCGAAAATGGATTGCCGTGACTATTGGTGAGGCTGGAAAGAAAGGGAGTGAAGGAGGTGTTGGCCTTTTTCTAGCAGTCTTCGTGTTTTCCTTTCAAGCACCCTACTCATCACGTGGCAGCGAGGTGCACTATGCTTTTAAAATATTTTCCTGAATGCATCGCATATAATAAGGTAAATGCTGGACTTTGGCAAAATTTGAGAGCTACTAATGCTAAAAATGACACTATGTCGAAGCTGGTTTGAAAATTTGCATAATGGTGCATTTTGGGAACTGTGGTCTAAAGAAAAGGCCACATGACCACTGGGACTAGATACAACTCACCTGTGACCAAGGCTCTGTGCGCTGAAGCGCGTTAGGTATAAAGAGTTGCTAAAGCTGCCACGTGATTCAGACAGAATAAAGATGTCAGTTTGAAAAGTTGCCGAAGCTGTGGGCTCTTTCTTTTTCGTGGTTGAATAAGCAGTATTCTCCATTTCTGACTAATGAGAGCCTGCCCTGCAGAGTTGGCGGCCCACGGTAAAGTGGAGAAATGTTTGTGCAGCAAATGAAGGGAGCATGACTCGCTTTCCAACTGAAACAGTCGAAAATGGATTGCCATGACGATTGGTGAGGCAGGAAAGAAAGGGAGTGAAGGAGGTGTTGGCCTCTTTCTAGCAGTCTTCGTGTTTTCCTTTCAAGCACCTACTCATCACGTGGCAGCGAGGTGCACTATGCTTTTAAAATATTTTCCTAAATGCATCGCATATAATAAGGTAAATGCTGGACTTTGGCAAAATTTGAGAGCTACTAATGCTAAAAATGACACTATGTCGAAGCCAGGTTTGAAAATTTGCATAATGGTGCATTTTGGGAACTGTGGTCTAAAGAAAAGGCCACATGACCACTGGGACTAGATACAACTGACCTGTGACCAAGGCGCTGTTCGCTGAAACGCGTTAGGTATAAAAGAGTTGCTAAAGCTGCCACGTGATTCCAGACAGAATAAAGATGTCAGTTTGAAAAGTTGCCGAAGCTGTGGGCTCTTCCTTTTTCGTGGTTGAATAAGCAGGATTCTCCATTCCTGACTAATGAGAGCCCGCCCTGCAGAGTTGGAGGCCCCCGGTAAAGTGGAGAAATGTTTGTGCAGCAAATGGAGGGGGCATGACTCGCTTTCCAACCGAAACAGTCGAAAATGGATTGCCGTGACTACTGGTGAGGCTGGAAAGAAAGGAAGTGAAGGAGGTGTTGGCCTTGGTCTCTTTCTAGCAGTCTTCATGTTTTCCTTTCAAGCACCTACTCATCACGTGGCAGCGAAGTGCACTATACTTTTAAAATATTTTCCTGAATGCATCGCATATATTAAGATAAATGCTGGACTTTGGTAAAATTTGAGAGCTACTAATGCTAAAAATGACACTATGTCGAAGCAGGTTTGAAAATTTGCATAATGGTGCATTTTGGTAACTGTGGTCTAAAGAAAAGGCCACATGACCACTGGGACTAGATACAACTCACCTGTGACCAAAGCGCTGTGCGCTGAAACGCGTTAGGTATAAAAGAGTTGCTAAAGCTGCCACGTGATTCCGACAGAATAAAGAAGTCAGTTTGAAAAGTTGCCGAAGCTGTGGGCTGTTCCTTTTTTCGTGTTGAATAAGCTGGATTCTACATTCCTGACTAATGAGAGCCCACCATGCAGAGTTGGAGGCCCCCAGTAATGTGGAGAAATGTTTGTGCAGCAAATGGAGGGGGCATGACTCGCTTTCCAACCGAAACAGTCGAAAATGGATTGCCGTGACTGTTGGTGAGGCTGGAAAGAAAGGGAGTAAAGGACGTGTTGGCCTCTTTCTAGCAGTATTCGTGTTTTCCTTTCAAGCACCTACTCATCATGTGGCAGCGAGGTGCACTATGCTTTTAAAATATTTTCCTGAATGCATCGCATATAACAAGGTAAATGCTGGACTTTGGCAAAATTTGAGAGCTACTAATGCTAAAAATGACACTATGTCGAAGCCGGTTTGAAAATTTGCATAGTGGTGGATTTTGGGAACTGTGGTCTAAAGAAAAGGCCACATGACCACTGGGACTAGATACAACTCACCTGTGACCAAGGCGCTGTGCGCTGAAACGCATTAGGTATAAAGAGTTGCTAAAGCTGCCACGTGATTCAGACAGAATAAAGATGTCAGTTTGAAAAGTTGCCGAAGATGTGGGCTCTTCCTTTTTTCGTGGTTGAATAAGCAGGATTCTCTATTCCTGACTAATGAGAGCCCGCCCTGCAGAGTTGGAGGCCCCCTGTAAAGTGGAGAAATGTTTGTGCAGCAAATGGAGGGGGCATGACGTCTTTCCAACCGAAACAGTCGAAAATGGATTGCCGTGACTATTGGTGAGGCTGGAAAGAAAGGGAGTGAAGGAGGTGTTGGCCTCTTTCTAGCAGTCTTCGTGTTTTTCTTTCAAGCACCTACTCATCACGTGGCAGCGAGGTGCACTATGCTTTTAAAATATTTTCCTGAATGCATCGCATATAATAAGGTTAAATGCTGGACTTTGGCAAAATTTGAGAGCTACTAATGCTAAAAAGGACACTATGTCGAAGCCGGTTTGAAAATTTGCATAATGATGCATTTTGGGAACTGTGGTCTAAAGAAAAGGCCACATGACCACTGGGACTAGATACAACTCACCTGTGACCAAGGCGCTGTGCGCTGAAACGCGTTAGGTATAAAAGAGTTGCTAAAGCTGCCACGTGATTCAGACAGAATAAAGATGTCAGTTTGAAAAGTTGCCGAAGCTGTGGGCTCTTCCTTTTTTCGTGGTTGAATAAGCAGGATTCTCCATTCCTGACTAATGAGAGCCTGTCCTGCAGAGTTGGAGGCCCCCGGTAAAGTGGAGAAATGTTTGTGCAGCAAATGGAGGGGGCATGACTCGCTTTCCAACCGAAACAGTTGAAAATGGATTGCCGTGACTATTTGTGAGGCTGGAAAGAAAGGGAGTGAAGGAGGTGTTGGTCTCTTTCTAGAAGTCTTCGTGTTTTCCTTTGAAGCACCTACTCATCACGTGGCAGCGAGGTGCACTATGCTTTTAAAATATTTTCCTGAATGCATCGCATATAATAAGGTAAATGCTGGACTTTGGCAAAATTTGAGAGTTACTAATGCTAAAAATGACACTATGTCGAAGCTGGTTTGAAAATTTGCATAATGGTGCATTTTGGGAACTGTGGTCTAAAGAAAAGGCCACATGACCACTGGGACTAGATACAACTCACCTGTGACCAAGGCGCTGTGCGCTGAAACGCGTTAGGTATAAAAGAGTTGCTAAAGCTGCCACGTGATTCAGACAGAATAAAGATGTCAGTTTGAAAAGTTGCCGAAGATGTGGGCTCTTCCTTTTTCGTGGTTGAATAAGCAGGATTCTTCATTCCTGACTAATGAGAGCCCGCCCTGCAGAGTTGGAGGCCCCCGGTAAAGTGGAGAAATGTTTGTGCAGCAAATGGAGGGGGCATGACTCGCTTTCCAACCGAAACAGTCGAAAATGGATTGCCGTGACTATTGGTGAGGCTGGAAAGAAAGGAAGTGAAGGAGGTGTTGGCCTCATTTCTAGCAGTCTTCGTGTTTTCCTTTCAAGCACCTACTCATCAAGTGGCAGCGAGGTGCACTATGCTTTTAAAATATTTTCCTGAATGCATCGCATGTAATAAGGTAAATGCTGGACTTTGGCAAAATTTGAGAGCTACTAATGCTAAAAATGACACTATGTCGAAGCTGGTTTGAAAATTTGCATAATGGTGCATTTTGGGAACTGTGGTCTAAAGAAAAGGCCACATGACCACTGGGACTAGATACAACTCACCTGTGACCAAGGCGCTGTGCGCTGAAACGCGTTAGGTATAAAAGAGTTGCTAAAGCTGCCACGTGATTCCGACAGAATAAAGATGTCAGTTTGAAAAGTTGTCGAAGCTGTGGGCTTTTCCTTTTTTCGTGGTTGAATAAGCAGGATTCTCCATTCCTGACTAATGAGAGCCCGCCTTGCAGAGTTGGAGGTCCTCGGTAAAGTGGAGAAATGTTTGTGCAGCAAATGTAGGGGGCATGACTTGCTTTCCAACCAAAACAGTCGAAAATGGATTGCCGTGACTATTGGTGAGGCTGGAAAGAAAGGGAGTGAAGGAGGTGTTGGCCTCTTTCTAGCAGTTTTCGTGTTTTCCTTTCAAGCACCTACTCATCACGTGGCAGCGAGGTGCACTATGCTTTTAAAATATTTTCCTGAATGCATCGCATATAATAAGGTAAATGCTGGACTTTGGCAAAATTTGAGAGCTACTAATGCTAAAAATGACACTATGTCGAAGCCGGTTTGAAAATTTGCATAATGGTGCATTTTGGGAACTGTGGTCTAAAGAAAGGCCACATGACCACTGGGACTAGATACAACTCACCTGTGACCAAGGCGCTGTGCACTGAAACGCGTTAGGTATAAAAGAGTTGCTAAAGCTGCCACGTGATTCAGACAGAATAAAGATGTCAGTTTGAAAAGTTGCCGAAGCTGTGGGCTCTTCTTTTTTTCGTGGTTGAATAAGCAGGATTCTCCATTTCTGACTAATGAGAGCCCACCCTGCAAAGTTGGAGGCCCCCGGTAAAGTGGAGAAATGTTTGTGCAGCAAATGGAGGGGGCATGACTCGCTTTCCAACCGAAAAAGTCGAAAATGGATTGCCGTGACTATTGGTGTGGCTGGAAAGAAAGGGAGTGAAGGAGGTGTTGGCCTCTTTCTAGCAGTTTTCGTGTTTTCCTTTCAAGCACCTACTCATCACGTGGCAACGAGGTGCACTATGCTTTTAAAATATTTTCCTGAATGCATCGCATATAATAAGGTAAATGCTGGACTTTGGCAAAATTTGAGGGCTACTAATGCTAAAAATGACACTATGTCGAAGCCGGTTTGAAAATTTGCATAATGGTGCATTTTGGGAACTGTGGTCTAAAGAAAAGGCCACATGACCACTGGGACTAGATACAACTCACCTGTGACCAAGACGCTGTGCGCTGAAACGCGTTAGGTATAAAAGAGTTGCTAAAGCTGCCACGTGATTCAGACAGAATAAAGATGTCAGTTTGAAAAGTTGCCGAAGCTGTGGGCTCTTCCTTTTTTCGTGGTTGAATAAGCAGGATTCTTCATTCCTGACTAATGAGAGCCCGCCCTGCAGAGTTGGAGGCCCCCGGTAAAGTGGAGAAATGTTTGTGCAGCAAATGGAGGGGGCATGACTCGCTTTCCAACCGAAACAGTCGAAAATGGATTTCCGTGATTATTGGTGAGGCTGGAAAGAAAGGGAGTGAAGGAGGTGTTGGCCTGTTTCTAGCAGTCTTCGTGTTTTCCTTTCAAGCACCTACTCATCACGTGGCAGCGAGGTGCACTATGCTTTTAAAATATTTTCCTGAATGCATCGCATATAATAAGGTAAATGCTGGACTTTGGCAAAATTTGAGGGCTACTAATGCTAAAAATGACACTATGTCGAAGCCGGTTTGAAAATTTGCATAATGGTGCATTTTGGGAACTGTGGTCTAAAGAAAAGGCCACATGACCACTGGGACTAGATACAACTCACCTGTGACCAAGGCGCTGTGCGCTGAAACGCGTTAGGTATAAAAGAGTTGCTAAAGCTGCCACGTGATTCAGACAGAATAAAGATGTCAGTTTGAAAAGTTGCCGAAGCTGTGGGCTCTTCCTTTTTCGTGGTTGAATAAGCAGGATTCTTCATTCCTGACTAATGAGAGCCCGCCCTGCAGAGTTGGAGGCCCCGGTAAAGTGGAGAAATGTTTGCGCAGCAAATGGAGGGGGCATGACTCGCTTTCCAACCGAAACAGTCGAAAATGGATTTCCGTGATTATTGGTGAGGCTGGAAAGAAAGGGAGTGAAGGAGGTGTTGGCCTCTTTCTAGCAGTCTTCGTGTTTTCCTTTCAAGCACCTACTCATCAAGTGGCAGCGAGGTGCACTATGCTTTTAAAATATTTTCCTGAATGCATCGCATGTAATAAGGTAAATGCTGGACTTTGGTAAAATTTGAGAGCTACTAATGCTAAAAATGACACTATGTCGAAGCTGGTTTGAAAATTTGCATAATGGTGCATTTTGGGAACTGTGGTCTAAAGAAAAGGCCACATGACCACTGGGACTAGATACAACTTACCTGTGACCAAAGCGCTGTGCACTGAAACGCGTTAGGTATAAAAGAGTTGCTAAAGCTGCCACGTGATTCAGACAGAATAAAGATGTCAGTTTGAAAAGTTGCCGAAGCTGTGGGCTCTTCCTTTTTCGTGGTTGAATAAGCAGGATTCTCCATTTCTGACTAATGAGACCCCACCCTGCAAAGTTGGAGGCCCCCGGTAAAGTGGAGAAATGTTTGTGCAGCAAATGGAGGGGGCATGACTCGCTTTCCAACCGAAAAAGTCGAAAATGGATTGCCGTGACTATTGGTGTGGCTGGAAAGAAAGGGAGTGAAGGAGGTGTTGGCCTCTTTCTAGCAGTTTTCGTGTTTTCCTTTCAAGCACCTACTCATCACGTGGCAGCGAGGTGCACTATGCTTTTAAAATATTTTCCTGAATGCATCGCATATAATAAGGTAAATGCTGGACTTTGGCAAAATTTGAGGGCTACTAATGCTAAAAATGACACTATGTCGAAGCCGGTTTGAAAATTTGCATAATGGTGCATTTTGGGAACTGTGGTCTAAAGAAAAGGCCACATGACCACTGGGACTAGATACAACTCACCTGTGACCAAGACGCTGTGCGCTGAAACGCGTTAGGTATAAAAGAGTTGCTAAAGCTGCCACGTGATTCAGACAGAATAAAGATGTCAGTTTGAAAAGTTGCCGAAGCTGTGGGCTCTTCCTTTTTCGTGGTTGAATAAGCAGGATTCTTCATTCCTGACTAATGAGAGCCCGCCCTGCAGAGTTGGAGGCCCCGGTAAAGTGGAGAAATGTTTGTGCAGCAAATGGAGGGGGCATGACTCGCTTTCCAACCGAAACAGTCGAAAATGGATTTCCGTGATTATTGGTGAGGCTGGAAAGAAAGGGAGTGAAGGAGGTGTTGGCCTGTTTCTAGCAGTCTTCGTGTTTTCCTTTCAAGCACCTACTCATCACGTGGCAGCGAGGTACACTATGCTTTTAAAATATTTTCATGAATGCATCGCATATAATAAGGTAAATGCTGGACTTTGGCAAAATTTGAGAGCTACTAATGCTAAAAATGACACTATGTCGAAGCCGGTTTGAAAATTTGCATAATGGTGCATTTTGGGAACTGTGGTCTAAAGAAAAGGCCACATGACCACTGGGACTAGATACAACTCACCTGTGACCAAGGCGCTGTGCGCTGAAACGCGTTAGGTATAAAAGAGTTGCTAAAGCTGCCACGTGATTCAGACAGAATAAAGATGTCAGTTTGAAAAGTTGCCGAAGCTGTGGGCTCTTCCTTTTTTCGTGGTTGAATAAGCAGGATTCTCCATTCCTGACTAATGAGAGCCCGCCCTGCAGAGTTGGAGGCACCCGGTAAAGTGGAGAAATGTTTGTGCAGCAAATGGAGGGGCATGACTCGCTTTCCAACCGAAACAGTCGAAAATGGATTGCCGTGACTATTGGTGAGGCTGGAAAGAAAGGGAGTGAAAGAGGTGTTGGCCTCTTTCTAGCAGTGTTCGTGTTTTCCTTTGAAGCACCTACTCATCACGTGGCAGCGAGGTGCACTATGCTTTTAAAATATTTTCCTGAATGCATCACATATAATAAGGTAAATGCTGGACTTTGGCAAAATTTGAGAGCTACTAATGCTAAAAATGACACTATGTCGAAGCCGGTTTGAAAATTTGCATAATGGTGCATTTTGGGAACTGTGGTCTAAAGAAAAGGCCACATGACCACTGGGACTAGATACAACTCACCTGTGACCAAGGCTCTGTGCGCTGAAACGCGTTAGGTATAAAAGAGTTGCTAAAGCTGCCACGTGATTCAGACAGAATAAAGATGTCAGTTTGAAAAGTTGCCGAAGCTGTGGGCTCTTCCTTTTTCGTGGTTGAATAAGCAGGATTCTCCATTCCTGACTAATGAGAGCCTGTCCTGCAGAGTTGGAGGCCTCCGGTAAAGTGGAGAAATGTTTGTGCAGCAAATGGAGGGGGCATGACTCGCTTTCCAACCGAAACAGTCGAAAATGGATTGCCGTGACTATTTGTGGTGAGGCTGGAAAGAAAGGGAGTGAAGGAGGTGTTGGTCTCTTTCTAGCAGTCTTCGTGTTTTCCTTTCAAGCACCTACTCATCACGTGGCAGCGAGGTGCACTATGCTTTTAAAATATTTTCCTGAATGCATCGCATATAATAAGGTAAATGCTGGACTTTGGCAAAATTTGAGAGCTACTAATGCTAAAAATGACACTATGTCAAAGCCGGTTTGAAAATTGGCATAATGGTGCATTTTGGGAACTGTGGTTTAAAGAAAAGGCCATATGACCACTGGGACTAGATACAACTCACCTGTGACCAAGGCGCTGTGCGCTGAAACGCGTTAGGTATAAAAGAGTTGCTAAAGCTGCCACGTGATTCAGACAGAATAAAGATGTGAGTTTGAAAAGTTGCCGAAGCTGTGGGCTCTTCCTTTTTTCATGGTTGAATAAGCAGGATTCTCCATTCCTGACTAATGAGAGCCCGCCCGCCCTGCAGAGTTGGAGGCCCCCGGTAAAGTGGAGAAATGTTTGTGCAGCAAATGGAGGGGGCATGACTCGCTTTCCAACCGAAACAGTCGAAAATGGATTGCCGTGACTATTGGTGAGGCTGGAAAGAAAGGGAGTGAAGGAGGTGTTGGCCTTGGCCTTTTTCTAGCAGTCTTCGTGTTTTCCTTTCAAGCACCTACTCATCACGTGGCAGCGAGGTGCACTATGCTTTTAAAATATTTTCCTGAATGCATCGCATATAATAAGGTAAATGCTGGACTTTGGCAAAATTTGAGAGTTACTAATGTTAAAAATGACACTATGTCAAAGCCGGTTTGAAAATTTGCATAATGGTGCATTTTGGGAACTGTGGTCTAAAGAAAAGGCCACATGACCACTGGGACTAGATACAACTCACCTGCGACCAAGACGCTGTGCGCTGAAACGCATTAGGTATAAAAGAGTTGCTAAAGCTGCCACGTGATTCAGACAGAATAAAGATGTCAGTTTGAAAAGTTGCCGAAGCTGTGGGCTCTTCTTTTTTTCGTGGTTGAATAAGCAGGATTCTTCATTCCTGACTAATGAGAGCCCGCCCTGCAGAGTTGGAGGCCCCCGGTAATGTGGAGAAATGTTTGTGCAGCAAATGGAGGGGGCATGACTCGCTTTCCAACCGAAACAGTTGAAAATGTATTGCCGTGACTGTTGGTGAGGCTGGAAAGAAAGGGAGTGAAGGAGGTGTTGGCCTCTTTCTAGCAGTATTCGTGTTTTCCTTTCAAGCACCTACTCATCACGTGGCAGCGAGGTGCACTATGCTTTTAAAATATTTTCCTGAATGCATCGCATATATTAAGGTAAATGCTGGACTTTGGTCAAATTTGAGAGCTACTAATGCGAAAAATGACACTATGTCGAAGCAGGTTTGAAAATTTGCATAATGGTACATTTTGGGAACTGTGGTCTAAAGAAAAGGCCACATGACCACTGGGACTAGATACAACTCACCTGTGACCAAGGCGATGTGCGCTGAAACGCGTTAGGTATAAAAGAGTTGCTAAAGCTGCCACGTGATTCCGACAGAATAAAGATGTCAGTTTGAAAAGTTGTCGAAGCTGTGGGCTCTTCCTTTTTTGTGGTTGAATAAGCAGGATTCTCCATTCCTGACTAATGAGAGCCCGCCCTGCAGAGTTGGAGGCCCCGGTAAAGTGGAGAAATGTTTGTGCAGCAAATGGAGGGGGCATGACTCGCTTTCCTACCGAAACAGTCGAAAATGGATTGCCGTGACTATTGGTGAGGCTGGAAAGAAAGGGAGTGAAGGAGGTGTTGGCCTTGGCATCTTTCTAGCAGTCTTCATGTTTTCCTTTCAAGCACCTACTCATCACGTGGCAGCGAGGTGCACTATACTTTTAAAATATTTTCCTGAATGCATCGCATATAATAAGATAAATGCTGGACTTTGGCAAAATTTGAGAGCTACTAATGCTAAAAATGACACTATGTCGAAGCCGGTTTGAAAATTTGCATAATGGTGCATTTTGGGAACTGTGGTCTAAAGAAAAGGCCACATGACCACTAGGACTAGATACAACTCACCTGTGACCAAAGCGCTGTGCGCTGAAACGCGTTAGGTATAAAAGAGTTGCTAAAGCTGCTGCGTGATTTAGACAGAATAAAGATGTCAGTTTGAAAAGTTGCCGAAGCTGTGGGCTCTTCCTTTTTTCGTGGTTGAATAAGCAGGATTCTCCATTCCTGACTAATGAGAGCCTGTCCTGCAGAGTTGGAGGCCCCCGGTAAAGTGGAGAAATGTTTGTGCAGCAAATGGAGGGGGCATGACTCGCTTTCCAACCAAAACAGTCGAAAATGGATTGCCGTGACTATTTGTGAGTGAGGCTGGAAAGAAAGGGAGTGAAGGAGGTGTTGGTCTCTTTCTAGCAGTCTTCGTGTTTTCCTTTCAAGCACCTACTCATCACGTGGCAGCGAGGTGCACTATGCTTTTAAAATATTTTCCTGAATGCATCGCATATAATAAGGTAAATGCTGGACTTTGGCAAAATTTGAGAGCTACTAATGCTAAAAATGACACTATGTCGAAGCCGGTTTGAAAATTGGCATAATTGTGCATTTTGGGAACTGTGGTTTAAAGAAAAGGCCATATGACCACTGGGACTAGATACAACTCACCTGTGACCAAGGCGCTGTGCGCTGAAACGCGTTAGGTATAAAAGAGTTGCTAAAGCTGCCACGTGATTCAGACAGAATAAAGATGTCAGTTTGAAAAGTTGCCGAAGCTGTGGGCTCTTCTTTTTCGTGGTTGAATAAGCAGGATTCTTCATTCCTGACTAATGAGAGCCCGCCCTGCAGAGTTGGAGGCCCCGGTAATGTGGAGAAATGTTTGTGCAGCAAATGGAGGGGGCATGACTCGCTTTCCAACCGAAACAGTTGAAAATGTATTGCCGTGACTGTTGGTGAGGCTGGAAAGAAAGGGAGTGAAGGAGGTGTTGGCCTCTTTCTAGCAGTATTCGTGTTTTCCTTTCAAGCACCTACTCATCACGTGGCAGCGAGGTGCACTATGCTTTTAAAATATTTTCCTGAATGCATCGCATATATTAAGGTAAATGCTGGACTTTGGTCAAATTTGAGAGCTACTAATGCTAAAAATGACACTATGTCGAAGCAGGTTTGAAAATTTGCATAATGGTACATTTTGGGAACTGTGGTCTAAAGAAAAGGCCACATGACCACTGGGACTAGATACAACTCACCTGTGACCAAGGCGCTGTGCGCTGAAACGCGTTAGGTATAAAGAGTTGCTAAAGCTGCCACGTGATTCCGACAGAATAAAGATGTCAGTTTGAAAAGTTGTCGAAGCTGTGGGCTCTTCCTTTTTTGTGGTTGAATAAGCAGGATTCTCCATTCCTGACTAATGAGAGCCCGCCCTGCAGAGTTGGAGGCCCCGGTAAAGTGGAGAAATGTTTGTGCAGCAAATGGAGGGGGCATGACTCGCTTTCCTACCGAAACAGTCGAAAATGGATTGTTGTGACTATTGGTGAGGCTGGAAAGAAAGGGAGTGAAGGAGGTGTTGGCCTTGGCCTCTTTCTAGCAGTCTTCATGTTTTCCTTTCAAGCACCTACTCATCACGTGGCAGCGAGGTGCACTATACTTTTAAAATATTTTCCTGAATGCATCGCATATAATAAGATAAATGCTGGACTTTGGCAAAATTTGAGAGCTACTAATGCTAAAAATGACACTATGTCGAAGCCGGTTTGAAAATTTGCATAATGGTGCATTTTGGGAACTGTGGTCTAAAGAAAAGGCCACATGACCACTAGGACTAGATACAACTCACCTGTGACCAAAGCGCTGTGCGCTGAAACGCGTTAGGTATAAAAGAGTTGCTAAAGCTGCCGCGTGATTCAGACAGAATAAAGATGTCAGTTTGAAAAGTTGCCGAAGCTGTGGGCTGTTCCTTTTTCGTGTTGAATAAGCTGGATTCTCCATTTCTGACTAATGAGAGCCCACCCTGCAGAGTTGGAGGCCCCGGTAAAGTGGAGAAATGTTTGTGCAGCAAATGGAGGGGCATGACTCGCTTTCCAACCGAAACAGTCGAAAATGGTTTGCCGTGACTGTTGGTGAGGCTGGAAAGAAAGGGAGTAAAGGAGGTGTTGGCCTCTTTCTAGCAGTATTCGTGTTTTCCTTTGAAGCACCTACTCATCATGTGGCAGCGAGGTGCACTATGCTTTTAAAATATTTTCCTGAATGCATCGCATATAATAAGGTAAATGCTGGACTTTGGCAAAATTTGAGAGCTACTAATGCTAAAAATGACACTATGTCGAAGCCGGTTTGAAAATTTGCATAGTGGTGGATTTTGGGAACTGTGGTCTAAAGAAAAGGCCACATGACCACTGGGACTAGATACAACTCACCTGTGACCAAGGCGCTGTGCGCTGAAACGCATTAGGTATAAAAGAGTTGCTAAAGCTGCCACGTGATTCAGACAGAATAAAGATGTCAGTTTGAAAAGTTGCCGAAGCTGTGGGCTCTTCCTTTTTTCGTGGTTGAATAAGCAGGATTCTCCATTCCTGACTAATGAGAGCCCGCTCTGCAGAGTTGGAGGCCCCCGGTAAAGTGGAGAAATGTTTGTGCAGCAAATGGAGGGGGCATGACGTCTTTCCAACCGAAACAGTCGAAAATGGATTGCCGTGACTATTGGTGAGGCTGGAAAGAAAGGGAGTGAAGGAGGTGTTGGCCTCTTTCTAGCAGTCTTCGTGTTTTCCTTTCAAGCATCTACTCATCACGTGGCAGCGAGGTGCACTATGCTTTTAAAATATTTTCCTGAATGCATCGCATATAATAAGGTAAATGCTGGACTTTGGCAAAATTTGAGAGCTACTAATGCTAAAAATGACACTATGTCGAAGCCGGTTTGAAAATTTGAATAATGGTGCATTTTGGGAACTGTGGTCTAAAGAAAAGGCCACATGACCACTGGGACTAGATACAACTCACCTGTGACCAAGGCTCTGTGCGCTGAAACGCGTTAGGTATAAAAGAGTTGCTAAAGCTGCCACGTGATTCAGACAGAATAAAGATGTCAGTTTGAAAAGTTGCCAAAGCTGTGGGCTCTTCCTTTTTTCGTGGTTGAATAAGCAGGATTCTCCATTCCTGACTAATGAGAGCCCGCCCTGCAGCGTTGGAGGCCCCCGGTAAAGTGGAGAAATGTTTGTGCAGCAAATGGAGGGGGCATGACTCGTTTTCCAACCGAAACAGTCGAAAATGGATTGCCGTGACTATTTGTGAGGCTGGAAAGAAAGGGAGAGAAGGAGGTGTTGGTCTCTTTCTAGAAGTTTTCGTGTTTTCCTTTTAAGCACCTACTCATCACGTGGCAGCGAGGTGCACTATGCTTTTAAAATATTTTCCTGAATGCATCGCATATAATAAGGTAAATGCTGGACTTTGGCAAAATTTGAGAGTTACTAATGCTAAAAATGACACTATGTCGAAGCCAATTTGAAAATTTGCATAATGGTGCATTTTGGGAACTGTGGTCTAAAGAAAAGGCCACATGACCACCGGGACTAGATACAACTCACCTGTGACCAAGGCGCTGTGCGCTGAAACGCGTTAGGTATAAAAGAGTTGCTAAAGCTGCCACGTGATTCAGACAGAATAAAGATGTCAGTTTGAAAAGTTGCCGAAGCTGTGGGCTCTTCCTTTTTTCGTGGTTGAATAAGCAGGATTCTTCATTCCTGACTAATGAGAGCCCGCCCTGCAGAGTTGGAGGCCCCCGGTAAAGTGGAGAAATGTTTGTGCAGCAAATGGAGGGGGCATGACTTGCTTTCCAACCAAAACAGTCGAAAATGGATTGCCGTGACTATTGGTGAGGTTGGAAAGAAAGGGAGTGAAGGAGGTGTTGGCCTATTTCTAGCAGTCTTCGTGTTTTCCTTTCAAGCACCTACTCATCACGTGGCAGCGAGGTGCACTATGCTTTTAAAATATTTTCCTGAATGCATCGCATATAATAAGGTAAATGCTGGACTTTGGCAAAATTTGAGAGCTACTAATGCTATAAATGACACTATGTCGAAGCCGGTTTGAAAATTTGCATAATGGTGCATTTTGGGAACTGTGGTCTAAAGAAAAGGCCACATGACCACTGGGACTAGATACAACTCACCTGTGACCAAAGCGCTGTGCACTGAAATGCGTTAGGTATAAAAGAGTTGCTAAAGCTGCCACGTGATTCAGACAGAATAAAGATGTCAGTTTGAAAAGTTGCCGAAGCTGTGGGCTCTTCCTTTTTTCGTGGTTGAATAAGCAGGATTCTCCATTCCTGACTAATGAGAGCCCGCCCTGCAGAGTTGGAGGCCCCTGGTAAAGTGGAGAAATGTTTGTGCAGCAAATGGAGGGGGATGACTCGCTTTCCAACCGAAACAGTCGAAAATGGATTTCCGTGACTATTGGTGAGGCTGGAAAGAAAGGGAGTGAAGGAAGTGTTGGCCTGTTTCTAGCAGTCTTCGTGCTTTCCTTTCAAGCACCTACTCATCACATGGCAGCGAGGTACACTATGCTTTTAAAATATTTTCCTGAATGCATCGCATATAATAAGGTAAATGCTGGACTTTGGCAAAATTTGAGAGCTACTAATGCTAAAAATGACACTATGTCGAAGCCGGTTTGAAAATTGGCATAATGGTGCATTTTGGGATCTGTGGTCTAAAGAAAAGGCCACATGACCACTGGGACTAGATACAACTCACCTGTGACCAAGGCACTGTGCGCTGAAACGCGTTAGGTATAAAGAGTTGCTAAAGCTGCCACGTGATTCAGACAGAATAAAGATGTCAGTTTGAAAAGTTGCCGAAGCTGTGGGCTCTTCCTTTTTCGTGGTTGGAATAAGCAGGATTCTCCATTCCTGACTAATGAGAGCCCGCTCTGCAGAGTTGGAGGCCCCGGTAAAGGGTGGAGAAATGTTTGTGCAGCAAATGGAGGGGGCATGACGTCTTTCCAACCGAAACAGTCGAAAATGGATTGCCGTGACTATTGGTGAGGCTGGAAAGAAAGGGAGTGAAGGATGTGTTGGCCTCTTTCTAGCAGTCTTCGTGTTTTCCCCTTTCAAGCACCTACTCATCACGTGGCAGCGAGGTGCACTATGCTTTTAAAATATTTTCCTGAATGCATCGCATATAATAAGGTAAATGCTGGACTTTGGCAAAATTTGAGAGCTACTAATGCTAAAAATGACACTATGTCGAAGCCCCGGTTTGAAAATTTGCATAATGGTGCATTTTGGGAACTGTGGTCTAAAGAAAAGGCCACATGACCACTGGGACTAGATACAACTCACCTGTGACCAAGGCGCTGTGCGCTGAGACGCGTTAGGTATAAAAGAGTTGCTAAAGCTGCCACGTGATTCAGACAGAATAAAGATGTCAGTTTGAAAAGTTGCCGGCTGTGGGCTCTTCCTTTTTCGTGGTTGAATAAGCAGGATTCTCTCATTCCTGACTAATGAGAGCCCGCCCTGCAGAGTTGGAGGCCCCCGGTAAAGTGGAGAAATGTTTGTGCAGCAAATGGAGGGGCTATGACTCGCTCTCCAACCAAAACAGTCGAAAATGGATTGCCGTGACTATTGGTGAGGTTGGAAAGAAAGGAAGTGAAGGAGGTGTTGGCCTCTTTCTAGCAGTTTTCGTGTTTTCCTTTGAAGCACCTACTCATCAAGTGGCAGCGAGGTGCACTATGCTTTAAAATATTTTCCTGAATGCATTGCATGTAATAAGGTAAATGCTGGACTTTGGTAAAATTTGAGAGCTACTAATGCTAAAAATGACACTATGTCGAAGCTGGTTTGAAAATTTGCATAATGGTGCATTTTGGGAACTGTGGTCTAAAGAAAAGGCCACATGACCACTGGGACTAGATACAACTCACTGTGACCACAGGCGCTGTGCGCTGAAACGCGTTAGGTATAAAGAGAGTTGCTAAAGCTGCCACGTGATTCCGACAGAATAAAGATGTCAGTTTGAAAAGTTGCTCGAAGCTGTGGGCTCTTCCATTCGTGGTTGAATAAGCAGGATTCTCCATTCCTGACTAATGAGAGCCCGCCCCTGCAGAGTTGGAGGCCCCCGGCAAAGTGGAGAAATGTTTGTGCAGCAAATGGAGGGGGCATGACTTGCTTTCCAACCGAAACAGTCAAGAAAAATGGATTGCCGTGGACTAGTGGTGAGGCTGGAAAGAAAGGGAGTGTAGGAGGTATTGGCCTCTCTTTAGCAGTGTTCGTGTTTTCCTTTCAAGCACCTACTCATCACGTGGCAGCGAGGTGCACTATGCTTTTAAAATATTTTCTCTGAATGCATCGCATATAATAAGGTAAATGCTGGACTTTGGCAAAAATTTCTGAGAGCTACTAATGCTATAAATGACACTATGTCGAAGCCGGTTTGAGAATTTGCATAATGGTGCATTTTTTGGGAACTGTGGTCTAAAGAAAAGGCCACATGACCACTGGGACTAGATACAACTCACCTGTGACCAAAGCGCTGTGCACTGAAACGCGTTAGGTATAAAAGAGTTGCTAAAGCTGCCACGTGATTCAGACAGAATAAAGATGTCAGTTTGAAAAGTTGCCGAAGCTAGCGGGCTCTTCCTTTTTCTCGTGGTTGAATAAGCAGGATTCTCCATTCCTGACTATTGAGGGCCCGCCCTGCAGAGTTGGAGGCCCCTGGTAAAAGTGGAGAAATGTTTGTGCAGCAAATGGAGGGGGCATGACTCGCTTTCCAGCCGAAACAGTCGAAAAATGGATTTCCGTGACTATTGGTGAGGCTGGAAAGAAAGGGAGTGAAGGAGGTGGCGGCCTGTTTCTAGCAGTCTTCGTGCTTTCCTTTCAAGCACCTACTCATCACATGGCAGCCCGAGGTACACTATGCTTTTAAAATATTTTCCTGAATGCATCGCATATAATAAGGTAAATGCTGGACTTTGGCAAGGTTTGAGAGCTACTAATGCTAAAAATGACCCACTATGTCGAAGCCGGTTTGGAAATCTCGGCGTTAATGGTGCATTTTGGGATCTGTGAGGTCCTAAAGAAAAGGCCACATGACCACTGGGACTAGATACAACTCACCTGGGCGACCAAGGCGCGGTGCGCTGAAAGCAGCGTTAGGTGTAAAAGAGTTGCTAAAAGCTGCCACGTGATTCAGACAGAATAAAGATGTGAGTTTGAAAAGTTGCCGAAGCTGTGGGCTCTTCCTTTTTTCATGGGTTGAATAAGCAGGATTCTCCATTCCTGACTAATGAGAGCCCGCCCTGCAGAGTTGGAGGCCCCCGGCAAAGTGGAGAAATGTTTGTGCAGCAAATGGAGGGGGCATGACTCGCTTTTCCAACCGAAACAGTCGGAAATGGATTGCCGTGACTATTGGTGAGGCTGGAAGGAAAGGAGAGTGAAGGAGGTGTTGGCCTGGGCCTTTTCTAGCAGTCTTCGTGTTTTCCTTTCAAGCACCTACTCATCACGTGGCAGCGAAGGTGCACTATGCTTTAAAATATTTTCCTGAATGCATCGCATATAATAAGGTAAATGCTGGACTTTGGCAAAATTTGAGAGTTACTAATGCTAAAAATGACACTATGTCGAAGCCGGTTTGAAAATTTGCATAATGGTGCATTTTGGGAACTGTGGTCTAAAGAAAAGGCCACATGACCACTGGGACTAGATACAACTCACCTGTGACCAAGGCGCTGTGCGCTGAAGCGCGCTAGGTATAAAAGAGTTGCTAAAGCTGCCACGTGATCTCAGACAGAATAAAGATGTGAGTTTGAAAAGTTGCCGAAGCTGTGGGCCTCTTCCTTTTTTCGTGGTTGAACACAGCACGTTCTTCGTTCCTGACTAATGAGCGCGCCGCCCTGCAGGAGTTCGAGGCCCCGGTAAAGTGGAGAAACAAGTCCGTGCAGCAAATGGAGGGGGTGATAGACTCTAGCTTTCCAACCGAAACAGTCGAAAATGGATTGCCGTGACTATTGGTGAGGCTGGAAAGAAAAGGGAGTGGAAGTGAGGTGTTGGTTTTGGCCTCTTTCTAGCAGTCTGCCAGTGTTTTCCTTTGAAGCACCCACTCATCACGCGGCAGCGAGGTGCACTATGCTTTTAAAATATTTTCCTGAATGCATCGCATGTAATAAGGTAAATGCTGGACTTTGGGCAAAATTTATGAGCTACTAATGCTAAAAATGACACTATG